>RYFJ01000074.1:0-256811 GCA_003991445.1 Oryza meyeriana var. granulata
AGAGAGAGATACGGTCTATACTCATCCGAGTGGTTGTATTGCCCTCCTTTAAGGTAAGCATGGTCCAAAAGATCCTCTTGATTTTAGCCTTGATCCACGTCATCGACATATACCTCAAGTTGCCACCCGAGTTGAGTGTGAGACCGTTGGTTAGACGTTGATTACGTTGGCAAGTTTTTCAATTCCGAGAGGCATAGTGACATAGAGTATGCAGAATGGGTGATAAAAGAGTCTTTCAGGCAGTCCTTCCTCTTATGGCTGATTTGATGATATCTCGAAGCGTCGGAAAGCTGAGTAGTTGATCGCTGTTGAATGAACGTCTATTGGGGTAACAAATAGATCTTTGGGACACGGCTTCTTGTATTAGTCAGTTGTGATGCATATGTGCATTTACCATTCTTCTTCCGGACCAAGACTGGGTTTGCCAGCCAATCCGGATGGTAGACCTTTGTTGAACCAAGCTGCTAGGAGCTTGGTTACTCCTCGCGGATAGCTTTGTGGTCTTCTTTGTGCAAAGCGCCATAGTCGTTGTTTGATTGGTTTGGCATCTGGCTTCACGTTGAAGGAATGGTCGATCACTCTCCCTGGGTACACCAGGCATGTCAGAAGGCTTCCTAAGCAAAATATGTCCATGTTTCGCCTGGAGGAAGGTGAGACCTCGTTTCCTATTTGGGGTCGAGTCAGTCTGACAAGCAGGTCTTGGTGGGTGGAAGTTTTTTGTCTCTGAATCGCTGAAATTCTGACTTGGCTGCCGTTTTCGTTGGATTAGTCATCTCTTTTGAAGTTGTTGTTGCCGAGTCAGATATTGTTTCTCGACTGTAGCTTCGTCTAATTGGGCTAGTTTCAACAACTCTCCTTGTCGCAGGTGGAGCCTGCTTTGACATCATACGCAGAGAGAGTAACTCCTGCTAGTTTGGCATCTTGAGCTCATATACGTATAATGTGGTACCACCGTGATCTTGGCGAGTGCTGGTCGTCCGAGTATGGTGTGGTAGGCGGTCTTGAAGTTGGCAACCTCGAAATAGATGCTCTCTATGCGAAAAATCTCTTGCGTGCCGAAGGTGACTGGCAAAGTGATCTATCCAAGTGGAGTTGAAGAGAGGCCAGGGATTACCCCGTGGAAGGGAGTTGTACTCGGCCGCAACTCAGATCGAGGTATCTTCATCTCGTCGAGCGTTTTGGCAAAGAGAATGTTGAGTGTGCTTCCTCCATCGATAAGAACTTTCTTCAAATTAATACTTCTAATAACCGGGTCTAGGACGAGTGGATAGCACCCTGGATGCGTTACCTGATCTGGATGATCTGTGCGGTCGAAAGTGATGCCGTCTCTGACCAGCAAAGATTTTGAGGGGCGTCAGACGAGACGAGTTCACCTCTCGGGCAGTTAGCTTTGTTTACGCTTGGACTCATATGCTGATGGCCCTCCGAATATATGATTGAGCTCAGCCTGGGGATCCTGATAGTCGCTGGCTACGCCTGAGTCCGGCTTGTCTTTATCTTTTGTTCACCAGATGTCGATGTTTGCTCGGAAGTGAACTTTTTGAGCATAAAACAGTTTTAGCCGCGTGCTTCCCCTTTGGGTGAAAGGAATGGCCCGTTCATGACTTTTTGGTAGTCGTCCATCCTTGGGGGCCGTGTCGGTTGCGCTCACTGTTGCTACAAACGTCTCTGGCTTGCGCTTGCGGTTCCTAGCCTTGGACAGAGCCGACTCGTCGGTTTCCTTCCTCTCCTTCTATCAAGGCACCTTTTTGTCGTCTAGTGCCTTGGCGACAACGTCTACTGAGTCAGTGTATTTATTTGCCATGTTGAACAAAGCTTTGATGGATTGGGAGGCTTTCGAGTGAATTTGGCGATGAACGGTGTGTCCTTTACTCCTTTGCGAAAGGTGTGTATAACGACCTCGTCTTGATTTAGGTATTGACTTCCTCTTGTCGGAGAATCACTTGATGAAGTCATGGAGGACTCATTTTTTTTGATGGCACTGGTACAGATCATACTCGGATGATAGCCTCTCGTAGGTTCATTGGAAGTTAGCAACGAAGAATTCACGGAGTTCCCCCTAGGAGTCGATTGACCACCTGGGATGCCCCGTCAACCATGTTCTGCTGAGTCAGCCAGGGCAACTAGCAGCTAGCCTCTAGCTGCACGGATGCTAAGGTATATATGGTCAGCCAAGATTCCGGTTGGTCTTGCCATCGTACTTCTCTATACTAGTTGGCTTGAAACGAATGGCTAGTTGACTTGTTGTAGCTCATGAGTGAATGCCGGATCCTTCATCTGGGTGAGGGCTCCAACTCCGACTGCGACGGTGAAACCACTCATGGTGGAGACCGAAGCGCTCATGCTTGTCTTCAAGTCGGCGACGTTCATCTTCCTCGCGTTCTCGGTGTCAAGCGTTAATGTCGTGGCGGAGATCCCATCGTAGTCATCTCGAGCGTCCCGGGAGTTCATCATGATGGTACCGCTGTCGGTCGTTACTGTGGTTGTCGAGTGAGTATGATGGGATTCCGAGTGGTGCTGACCAGAGCCAGCAGCTCAGCGTCGTGCTGAGGCAGATGAGTCGCAACGTCTGAAGCGTTTGTTGGATGGTATAAGTGTATCTCCAGACTGTTGTCTTTGTTGGCAAGCTGCAGCGGTTATCATTGCCTTGATCCTTGCAATAGTCAGGGTAGCTTGGTGATATGGCCCGAGCTGTAGGGTGTCCAACAGTGTAGCTGCAACCACGACGTTCTGTTGTGGAGTAACGAAGACATCGTGGTCGCCTACTCTTGTCTAGAGGATTTCTTGTTGGGCAGTTCGCCCAGCCTTGCACAAATTGTCGTTGCGTGCATCGCGCTCGGCTTGCATGCATCGCGCGTCTTCCTCCTGTTGCTCACATAGCCGGTGCGCCTCCTCCTCTTGCTGGTCGCGTAGCCGTCGTGCATCTTGGCCCGGGATTGATCCCTTCGACGCCATGAACACTTCGCGTGGTGTAGAAAAGCTCCCCAAGCTAGTGTCCGACTGGGAATCAGACTCGGAGTAGTTCAATGGTGTGATGACAACCCCAACCTCTCTGGACCCAATTCCGAGCGGCTCTGGGCTATACCCAAGTCGAACTCCAGATGATTGGGTCTGCCACATCGGACTTAAATTGGAGATATCCGCGACGTTGCCAGGTCTGAACAGGAAATTGACGATCTCTTCTCCTCTCAGCCCAATCTTGTAACACCCTGCCCTCCAGAACCGCACAGCCCAGCCCAACCGACGGGCGGGCCCACTTACACATAGCACCCCACTTACACTTTCGTCCTCGCTTCGTGTAAAAGGGTTAACCCGGAAGTACTATGGTTGGAGGGACAAGGCCTTATAAGTTGGTTCAACCCTTGCTCAACTAGCAAGGTGGTACTAATCATGTGCACACCGCACTCATGGGCCATATCCTAATTGGGCCAGGATGTCACACACACCCCCCCTCAAAGGACCTGGCGTCCCCGCCAGTCCAACTTACCCGCATAGCCACATAGGCATATAGGCAAATGTCCAGGAACGCGCCCCCTCTTAGCGCACGTCCGTACGTCCAGTGCCGGCGCCATATGCCATGCCATGTGCCTCACACCGAGCCCACATGCGCCATGCGCACCCGCACACTGACCCGTACGCGCAACCACGAGGGTCGGCTCTGATACCATTTGTAACACCCTGCCCTCCAGAACCGCACAGCCCAGCCCAACCGACGGGCGGGCCCACTTACACATAGCACCCCACTTACACTTTCGTCCTCGCTTCGTGTAAAAGGGTTAACCCGGAAGTACTATGGTTGGAGGGACAAGGCCTTATAAGTTGGTTCAACCCTTGCTCAACTAGCAAGGTGGTACTAATCATGTGCACACCGCACTCATGGGCCATATCCTAATTGGGCCAGGATGTCACAAATCTCAACCAGCTCGAGGCCGTGTCCGAGTCGTACATTAGAAAAAAGAGTTGTCCCTGGACTCGTAGATCTTGAAAATCACCGCAACAAGTTGCCAAAAACCACTGCAGTGTTAAGTAAGCCGACTGGCGCTGGGTTGGCCTGGTTCCTGGCCGATCCGGTCGAAACCGAGTTGGACAGGATGAGATTACCGAGATTGTCGACGATGAAGTCGAGGCTCCCGAAGCTAATCGATTGCCCGGGGAAGAACTTGATGCCATCAACTCCGGTGATTAGATCCATCAGCCTTGTTGACGATGATCTCGACGAAGCACCTACCTGGCGCGCCAACTGTCGATGCTTTGTATCAGCAATAATTATATGGGGCTATTCGCATGAACTAAACTTAATGGATGAAAAGGAACACAAAACGAGTTTATCATGGTTTAGGCCCTCAAGGTGAGGTAATACCCTACTTCCAGCTATTGTGTATTGCCTTCGAGGTTTTTCTGGTGTGTATCTAGATCTGTGTGTCGATCTTCTTCTACCCCAGGGGCCTTCTTGCCTCCCCTTATATACTGAGGAGGTAAGGTTACATGATAGGAATCCTAGTCAAACTTGACCAAAGGATTTCCTTTTAGGAACACAACGTAACCGGCTAGGACTATATCCATTTCCCTATCATGCAAAGTAACATACGTCGAGTCCTATTGTACCCCTAATTACATAATCAGGCCCATCCTCTATCCAAGTGGCCATATTACTTTCCATGAGGTACCTGGGGCCCATGGCCTCCACATCAACCCTAACTTAACAAAGCTATTGAACTTTAACGCTCCTCTCCAAAGCAACTTCACTCCTGAGATCTCCGAATCATACCTATTACGCCCTAACCAACTAACCCTTCCTTGAATATGGTAAGGAAAAGATAAAATAAAACCTTTCAAAATCAGATCAAGGAACGAAGAAAGAAATAGACAGGAAAATAGACCAAAGCGGAAGGGACAAATAGAAGATTAACCCATTTTTGCAATTCCTTTCATGTTTTCAAAATAGATTTTTAAACACTTCGTAACCAACCTAGGTCAACCTACAATCAAGTCTACTCTGATACCACTCCTCAGGGGACCGTTCGGAGGGGTCCAAACATCCCACATCACACGTAATCGCCCAGGATGTTCAGTTACGCGTAAGATGACACAGAAATAGAACTCCGATTAATTATACAAACCGATAAGGTTCTAATACAACTTAGACTCAAGAGCTATATAAGAGAACATAATTACCAAATTATAACATGATGGTGAGTCCTATGCTAGGCCACCAATCTAGTCTCTTAGTTGATGATGGCCAGTGTTGGCCCTTAGCACTGGGGCCCAATCACATCCCATATTAAGTGTGGGATGAAATGATATATGGTTCCATTGTTAGATTATGGTTAGGCATTATTAGTTCTTACGGTTATGCATATGTATTATTTTCCATATAGATGATAAACCCTAAAGGCTGGTTCAGACATGTATGCATGCAAGTAAGAATCAGTTCTCCATTGTCAGAAACACAAATTGTTAATGTTGGCATGTTCAAGGTTGAGGGGACCATTTAGAGGGGTCCAAATGTCCCACATCACACGTAACCACCTAGGATGTTTAATTACACATAGGATGATACAAACTGATAAGGTTCTAATACAACTCAGACTTAACACACGCACACAACAGGCCTATGGCCATACACATACAACCAAAAGACGCAACTCTGCACCACAGGAACAGCCTGAGCGTAGAGTCGACCTAGAACTCGAAACCTTCATCTTCGTCCCAGTCCTGCAGATCGACGGCTTCCTTGATTTCACCTGCAACATCCTCCTGATCGGCTGGAGCCTAATATATGCAAGACTGAGTACACAAGTACTCCGCAAGCCAAGCAAGGAAACTTATACTAATGCAGGATATAATAAGCAAGGGAACCGGTTTAACTCTAAGCCTTATCAGTAGTTCACAACCATCCCATTTCATAAACAACCATCCCATTTCATAAACAAGTTTAATTTTAAAGGATTTATCATTTCATGATATCATTTCACAATTTAAACCATTATTTCAAGTCTACTCATGCCATTACTCTGGATTCACCCATAGACATATCTCCATTAACTGGAAGCACAGCGTACTCGAATACCAAACGACTCTGCAGCGTCTGCCCAGCTTTACCCGCACAATACCCACAGCTAGCCAGGCCGAAAATAACAAAGTGTAATACTGCCCCAAGCTTATCTCTATTTTGCCTAGCGGGTTAAAGTACAAGGCGCCTGTTGACCTCAACTTAGCCTTCGCGAGGGTGTGCACCAACCCGACGACTTGTCTACCCACTATTGCACGACTAGGAGGAACATGCAATCCTCAAAGACCACAGAGGGCACCGCAGCACCCACACTCACATAATTAAACAATCGCACCTCACTCAATGGCCATTACACACGTTAAAGCCTGAATTGCCAATTCACCGAAAGGTTGCAGAAGTTCAATTCACTGGAGCAGTATATACTAGGTCCGAATACCTCGATTGTGCAGATGGGCGCTAACTATGTCATTTATATTGGCAAAGGGGGTTATGTCCTTAAAACTTTAAATAAAGCATTTACTCCCAAATCCATCACATAAAATGATAGTTCACAAGATAATTAACATTCTCGTAATAAACAAGATTAAACTAGGGTTATCAAAGGTATATAACAACGTAGAATAAAAGATATTCTCTATTTCAAAATACTTTAGAAAATTAACACATGCGTCCTATTTAAGTACTTCAAGGTAATACTCTACCCAAAATACGACCTAGCTACAGATTGGGTTCAAATATTGTTCAAAGGGTTGCATGACTTGCCTTCGGGATCGACGTAGTTGTACCACTCGTCTCCTCCTACGGCTACGTAGGCGTACGCGTCAGCTGCGAACTATGATTCCTCGATCGGATCTGCTGCGGCGTAATCTATCGATATACAAATAAAAATAAATAAACGAATAACTCGAAACAAATGCCAAAAACTCAAAAAGTGCATAAGATAAAAAAAGAGGAATTTTTCCGGAGTCATGACGAGCGGAAAACCCTAGAGCCAAAAATTAGGGTTGCGTCAACGGATGCTCGGATTGCAATGAAACTAGCGTGGATGGATTCGAAATAATTCAAGGGGTCAGAAATAGGTCTCGGATTTTAGTTTTGAGGTCAAATGAGTAATAAACCATTTGAACCAGTGAATATGGATTTTTCTGGAATATTTTTCAATGGACAAATAGGATTTTTTTTCCTTTCTTCTCTCTCTGTGCACAGGAGCCAGCCGGTGAACAAGGATGCCGACGGCGGAGGAGGCCGGTTCCCGGTAGGGAGGCGCCGGTTTGGGGGTCCCTGAGGTGTGGTGACTCCATTCCTGTAATTGGCCACGGTGGAGATGCCGGCGGTGAGCCTGGCGACAGCGAGCAGGGGATGGCGGCGGTGGTGTCCTGTGGCGGCGGCGGCTCCGACGAACTCCGATAGGGCGCGGTGGCTGGGGGAGCTTTAGGAGACCAAGGGGATACTTCTGGTGGTGGCGGCTGGGCTCAGGAAGGCGCGAGACAGTGGGGGACCGTGCGGATGGAGGGGGGCAAAGCAGGGCGGCGTTGCGCGGGCGGCACCGGCAAGCTCCCGGCGGCGATCTTGCCAGGGAAGGAGAGGGGTTTTGCGGGGTTTGGCATGGAGAAGATAATGGTGGTTTCAATTTTGGAGGATAGACGATGAAGACAACGAATTTGGCGAATTACCTCCAACGGGTGAGTTAAGGCTCCTGCCCTGTTTGACTCTGGCGACGGCGAACGGCACAGTGGGGGCCGGGTGGCTTCAGGGAGATGAAAGAGGAGACAACGGGCTCCTTTTTTCGTGTTGGCAACAACCGACAAAGAGGATCAGAGAGGGAGATAAAAAGGGGGAGACAGAGGTGGCGGCAGAGGATGGATGCGGCATCTATGGTGGCTAGCTGGATGGCACAGGCGGTAAACGGATGTACGACGCGTGGCTTGAGCTGCTGCTGCATGGCGATGGCTAGAAGGTGGTGCTGATCGGCCGAGTGAAGCTTGGCTTCATCCAAGAAAAGAAAAGGCGAGTCAAATCGAGAGAGACAGAGTGAGGCAGTGCTCTGCCTCACGGCAGGAGCAGTGGAGGAAGCTGGGCTGGCCTGGGCTGGGCCAGCCTGGGCCAGAAGTAGAGAGAAAGAAAGAAAAAGAGGGACAAGCAGGTCGGCTGAGGAAAAAGTGGATTGATGACGAGCAGAAGAAAAATAGGCCGGTGGCTCGATGGTGAAACAGACTCGTCGCGAGGGTTTAGAATGGACGGATTGCACTTCCGAGAAAATAAAAAGAAAAAGGAAAACGATAAAGACAAACAAAAAATGACTTTTTTAAAAAAATAGAATAAAACGGTAAACTTGACGTGAATTTTCAAAAATACACAAAAATAAAAACGGTTTTAAAATTTAGTAATTTTTAGAGCCGTTACAAAGGTATATATTAGCATTGTTAATTGCCACTACCCCATCATTGTGCATGCCACGGGCAGTGTATGGCCACAAAAATTTGTGTCATAATGCTGTGAGATAAGCAACCAACTAGCTTGAGACACAAACTAATCTTTTCTTACCAAACTTTAGTTATTTCACACTAAAAACGTTGGAAGATAACGATGATGTGGCAAATATGTCTCTCAAGTTTTCCAACACCCATCTGAATCTAGAGGTACATTAACCTCATTTCTTTTGCACTTACAATATTTCCAATTTTGTTAGTACTAATTGCTCTTGTATTTATTTGTGTATAGGGTGATGCTCCAAACGTGCTAAGAGAAGATAGCTCGCAATATACCAATTCACTTGCCCCGATCACTATCTGGTTGAAAAAGGCAAGCTTCAACCCTTCATCTATTTTATTCAGAGCAAAACCATTTCAAAATCTTTGGACACATAATGGATCGGTATGCAAAAGAAAGTGCTTACATATATGTGTTACTTAATGTTGAAAGTAGACTTTATAGATAGGAATTATACTAGATATCTCATGCAAGCATACCTCGGCGATTAAATGTGTATGACTTTATGCTCTATGTTAACTTTAAACTTGGCCAATGTGAATGGATGAGTGGATGGAAATGTGTACTTATGTTCTAACAATGCCTATGTGTATGTGAATGTGACACTAATGTGTATGTGAATGTGTACGTGATGGGATTGTGATGTAAATATATGTATGTGAATGTGTGTGATGGGATTATAACTTTAAATGTGAATATCAATGTTATTTTGGATGTGGATGTGAATGTGAACCATTAAATGTGAATGCAAATATATTATTCAGCGAGAGTGGTGCAGTGCAGTGCATGTGGATTTTTGGCCTATTAACACCGTGAACGCGGTTCTCTTAGCAAATCGGCTGTCAAAAACTATTTCACTATGGCCATCTTTAAATTTTTGCATGTGAAAACTGTTGTTCCATAGGAAATTTCTAAAGATGTCGACCTATGTCGTGTGGAAATAGCTGATTTCTATAGGCTGTGAACTACAAGTGGCAACATTAACCCCCATATAAACGGGCTATCGGTCGCCTGAAAAAATATTTTATCTACTAGTGTTGTCTTCTCTATAGTTAGCCTATGGATCTTGTTCTTGTCTTACAGTGAGCAACATATTTTCTGTAGTAGTTTGGATGTTCTTGATTTTCTATTGTTGTTTAGTTGATAGTTTGCTCGTGGACATCGATGGTTTGATGTACAAATCTGTTAATCTTGTGGTTATGTTAGCAACTATTTTTTATCAATGAAATCTGTCAACTTTATTGGGATTGTTAATTTAATTTTTTAGATGTTGTGCTTATTATTGCTGGTTCTATATTGTTTGTTGGGATTGTTAATTTATTACTGTCGGTTCTGCATAAAAACCAGAACTAATGGACTAACCACCAATGCCGGTTCTCATTTATTGAACCGGCACTAATGCCTCCATTAGTACCGGCTACAATACACCCCCCCCCCCCCCCTCATCAATACCCCGGTAAAACAATGTTGGTTCCAAAAACAGTACTAACAATCGTTAAGACTGATGAGTCATTGGGCAATGGGAGCTCCCTAAAATGTGTTTTAGGATCTGGGTACTCATCATTGCAAGGTCCAAATAGCAGGGCGCTTATATACGAAGGTTACTTTGTTAGGAGTTTTCATGGCTATTTATCATTCGTGAATGAAACCAGTGTAACAGTCTAAACCGAACTGTAAAGACCGGCCTTTCTGGCTTAAGCTAGGTTTCAATGATATCCTGCCAAGGTAGAACTGTGTATTACTGTTGTTCTGTCACAATACGCATATATTTCAATGCTACTATATCATGCTAAAGTCACATTAGGATGTACGATATCTAGGTAGTTAAAATACAATAATACATTTGATTATTGCACATCGATTATCAATGTTGTGATATATCTGTTGTACTGTTCTACATATTTATTAAAACACAAGTAAAAAGAATGCTCTCTTTCACCCTTCTTTAGCCTTTTTTGCAAGAAGTCAGCGGCAAAACTCTCCAAGAGCCCATATTGGGAACAAGTTCCTGTAATTTGTGTAATTGAAGAAGAGGGAGGAATTGAAGTTCCAGACAATTTCCTGCAATTGAAAATGAGAATGCAATTATAATAGCTGTTCATACTTAAGTAGTAGTTAACTAATTAAAATAGAAAAGAACATGGAAGTTGTTGCCAGTCGCCAATAACACGGTATGTCTATGGGTGACCTGTGCCTTAACTGCCTGTATAGATACAGTTTAAACCATTATTTCAAGTCTACTCATGCCATTACTCTAGATTCACCCATAGACATATTTCCATTAACTGGGAGCATGGCGTATTCGAATACCAAATGACTCTGTAGCGTCTGCCCAGCTTTATCTTCACGATACCCACAGCTAGCCAGGTTGAAAATAACAAAGTGTAATACTGACCCAAGCTCATCTCTGTTCTGCCTAGCGGGTTAAAGGACAAAACGTCTGTTGGTCTCAACTTGGCCTTCACAAGGATGTGCACCAACCCGATGACTCGTTCACTCACTATTGCATGACTAGGAGGAACACGCAATCCTCAAAGACCACAGAGGGCACCGCAGCATCCACACTCACATAATTAAACAATCGCACCTCACTTAGTGGCCATTACACACATTAAAGCTTGAATTGCCAATTCACCGAAAGACAGCAGAAGTTCAATTCACTGGGGCAGTATACACTGGGTCCGAATACCTCGATCGTGCGGATGGGTGCTAACTATGTCACTTATACTAGCACAAGGGGTTATGTCCTTAAAAACTTTAAATAAAGTATTTACTCCCAAATCCATCACATGAAATGATAGTTCACAAGATAATTAGCATTCTCGTAATAAACAAGATAAACTAGGGTTATCAAAGGTATATAACAGGCTCAATTCAAGGCACGGCAATATATTTATAACAACGTAGAATAAAAGATATTCTCTATTTCAAAATACTTTAGAAAATTAACACATGCATCCTATTTAAGTACTTCAAGGTAGTACTCTACCCAAAATACGACCTAACTACAGATTGGGTTCAAATATTGTTCAAAGGGTTGCATGACTTGCCTTCGGCATCGGCGTAGTCGTACCACTCGTCTCCTCCTACAGCTACATAGGCGTACGCGTCAGTTACAAACTATGATTCCTCGATCAGATCTGCTGCGGCGTAATCTATCGATATACAAATAAAAATAAATAAGCGAATAACTCCAAACAAATGCCAAAAACTCAAAAAGTGCATAAGATAAAAAAAATTGGAATTATGAAAGAAATTGGGAATTTTTCCAGAGTCACGACGAGCAGAAAACCCTAGAGCCAAAAATTAGGGTTGCGTCGACGGATGCTCAGATCGCAATGAAACTAGCGCGGATGGATTCAAAATAATTCAAGGGGTTAGAAATAGGTCTCGGATTTTAGTTTTGAGGTCAAATGAGTAATAAACCATTTGAACCAGTGAATATGGCTTTTTTCAATGGACAAATAGGATTTTTTCACACAAGAGCCAGCCGGTGAACAAGGATGCCAACGGCGGAGGAGGCCGGTTCCCGGTAGGGAGGCGCCGGTTTGGGGGTCCCTGAGGTGTGGTGACTCCATTCCTATAACTGGCTACGGTAGAGACGTCGGCGGTGAGCCTGGCGACGGCGAGCAGGGGATGGCGACGGTGGTGTCCTGTGGCGGCGGTGGCTCCAACGAACTCCGATAGGGCGCGGTGGCGGGGGAGCTTTAGGAGACCAAGGGGATACTTCTGGTGGTGGCGGCTAGGCTTAGGAAGGCACGAGACGGTGGGGGACCGTGCGGATGGAGGGGGGGCAAAGCAGGGCGGCGCTGCACGGGCGACACCGGCGAGCTCCTGGCGGCGATCTCGCCAGGGAAGGAGAGAGGTTTTGTGGGGTTTGGCATGGAGAAGATAATGGTGGTTTCAATTTTGGAGGATAGACGATGAAGACAATGAATTTGGTGAATTACCTCCAGCGGGTGAGTTAAGGCTCCTGCCCTGTTTGACTCTGGCGACGGCAAAACGGCACAGTGGGGGCCGGGCGGCTTCAGGGAGATGAAAGAGGAGACAACGGGCTCCTTTTTTCGTGTTGGCAACAACTGACAAAGAGGATCAGAGAGGGAGATAAAAAGGGGGAGACAGAGGCAGCGGCAATGGATGGATGCGGCATCTATGGTGGCTAGCTGGATGGCGCAGGCGGTAAACGGACGTACGACGCGTGGCTCATGCTGCTGCTGCGTGGCGATGGCTAGAGGGTGGTGGTGATCGGCCGAGTAAAGCTCGTGATCGGTCGATGGGGAAACGGACTCGTCGCGAGGGTTTAGGATGGACGGATTGCACTTCCGAGAAAATAAAAAGAAAAAGGAAAACAATAAAGACAAACCAAAAACAACTACTAGTGTTGTCTACTAGTGTTGTCTTCTCTATAGTTAGCCTATGGATCTTGTTCTTGTCTTACAGTGAGCAATGTATTTTCTATAGTAGTTTGGATGTTCTTGATTTTCTATTGTTGTTTAGTTGATAGTTTGCTCGTGGATATCGATGGTTTGATGTACCAATCTGTTAATCTTGTGGTTGTGTTAGCAACTATTTTTTATCAATGAAATCTGTCAACTTTGTTGGGATTGTTAATTTAATTTTTTAGATGTTGTGCTTATTATTGCCGGTTCTGTATTGTTTGTTGGGATTGTTAATTTATTATTGTTGGTTCTGCATAAAAACCAGAACTAATGAACTAACCATTAATACCGGTTCTCATTTATTGAACCGACACTAATGCCTCCATTAGTACCGGCTACAATACCCCCTTCATCAATACCCCGGGAAAACAATGTTGGTTCCAAAAATAGTACTAACGATCGTTAAGACTGATGAATCATTAGGCAATGGGAGCTCCCTAAAATGTGTTTTAGGATCTGGGTACTCATCATTGCAAGGTCCAAATAGCAGGGCGTTTATATACGAAGGTTACTTTGTTAGGGGTTTTCATGGCTATTTATCATTTGTGAATGAAACTAGTGTAACAGTCTAAACCGAACTGTAAAGACCGGCCTTTCTGGCTTAAACTAGGTTTCAATGATATCCTGCCAAGGCAGAACTGTGTATTACCATTGTTCTGTCACAATACGCATATATTTCAATGCTACTATATCATGCTAAAGTCACATCATATCTAGGTAGTTAAAATACAATAAAACATTTGATTATTGCACATCGATTATCAATGTTGTGATATATATGTTGTGCTGTTCTACATATTTATTAAAATACAAGTAAAAAGAGGGCTCTCTTTCACCCTTCTTTAGCCTTTTTTGCAAGAAGTCGGCGGCGAAACTCTCCAAGAGCCCATATTGGAAACAAGTTCCTGTAGTTTGTGTAATTGAAGAAGAGGGAGGAATTGAAGTTCCCGACAATTTCCTGCAATTGAAAATGAGAATGCAATTATAATAGCTGTTCATACTTAAGTAGTAGTTAACTAATTAAAATAGAAAAGAACATGGAAGTTGTTGCCAGTCGCCAATAACACGGTATGTCTGTGGGTGACCTGTGCCTTAACTGCCTGTATAGATATAGTTGCCCCAAATTTGTTTCCTTCCGGAATGCTCTGTTATTCATCTAAACAACAGATGGTTCTTATACTACGACAGGACAGATGACACTACAATTTGTTCCAGTAACTCAACTTCTAGTGGTAAGGATAACTAGTAATCAAATTTCTGCTAATCATACGGAATTAAGCACTTACTTGTTGCGGAAATTCTCCTGTGTCGAGCTGCATGTTGATCAATTCTTTTGCAGCTCGGTATAGTGGTGCTGGATCTAGTTCAACCTGCCCATGGAGTCAAACGTTTGGACAAGAGATACAAGAATAATTTTGAAAATAAATTCAAATATGAAACTTGTACAACCATTAAATTTCAAAGAAATCTTACCTGTCCAGCATATAATAAGCCCAACATTGCCCAAGCAGTGTTCACTGCGTGAGGCCTCCCGCTGTCGATATACTCCTGTTTAATTTGAGTAGAATAAACGAAGTGCAAAATGCAAGAAGTTATATGGTTTTATAAAGAAGCGTATATAGAGACACAAAAGAACTAAGAGATAATGTTTATCTTGCAGATTATTTTAAAAATACTAGCCCACAGTTCCTCCCTTTTCACTACATAAATACACTAATTATAAAGTAATATCTCCACTACTATAAAGTGGAGTCGTCCTACTCCCGTAACCACTGTACTTCACCACCACGTAAAAAAAACCACCTCACCCAAAAAAACACGAACGATACCCTAAAAAATAACTCCACCTAAAAATTTCTCACAAATAAATCCCGTAAAACCACTGTCTTGCTATAGATCTCGTTGCAACATATAGGTATATCACTAGTATGGTGAAAACCCCAACTAAGGTGAAAACTCATGTAATCCATCAAAAAAAGGTCATCTAATTTGGACCAAACAAATCTCACATATAGATGAGATGATAGTGGAAAGCAGTTCAAAAAATATTATCCAAATTCGATTTAGTTTGTGAGATATGAAAATAACAATTTTCGAACAAATGAGTAGGACTATTTTCTGGTTTGAAATTTATCATTTTCATATCTAACAAACGAAAACAAATTTGGACAAGATTTCCACTTGGTGTCTAATAAACACCCCTCGACTCCTATATCAGGCACAAAACAACCATCAGCTCTTAATATCCTTTAATTTACCTCCTTAATACAAATCAAGGTGGTTTTCGCCTTCGAGTGGTTGGCAGGCTAGTCAGAAAAAAATCTAAGAACAGCGATAGCCAGCTAATTATGTGCCCAAAGAACCAAGATAATTTTTTTGCTGAACAACTGGAGGCTAAGTTATCTAGCACCATTAGTATTGGCAAACTCATGTCAGCTTCATGAATATGATACTGTAATACCCGTGCTTCAAATAAATGTATTTTGGGAAATAATTAGAAGAAAGACGTGAAAAATCATCTTTTAAACGGTTGCTTGAATAGACGATCAGGAACCATGATACGTAGAGCACGTCAGCTAGTGCAATATAGACTATAAATTTATGGTAATTGGAGCACAAACTAAGTCACGGCGGTCGAATTAATGTGGACTGTTAAATTTCCATTAGAAGATTTCTATTTAAGAAAAAAAAAAGACCATTTTACTCTCTTAAACTATTTTATTGAATTATTTAACCTCATAAACTATGTTTTAGCTCATTTAACCCCCCAAACTATTAAAATTGGTTCACTTTACTCCTTTCTAACATTTCTCTTTTTTTTTCTTATATAGATCGTATTTTAAGCTGAACCTTTTTAGAGTTATAGGTGACAGCATTATCAAAGTTTAAAAATATTTTCAAATTCTTTCAGGACTGTTTAGTTGACCTTTAAAATCTCGATATTAGCCTTACATGCTTTCAACCAATATAAATAATGATCAAAAAGTTGAATAAAAATGTTGAGATGTAAATTTATTATGCATCTTTCATCTTACCAAATTTTACTGAAAAATATGAATTATATAGAGAGAAACAAAAAGAGAAATATCATTAGGAAGTAGAGTGAACCATTTTTAATAGTTTGGGGGTAAAATAAGGCCAAAGTAGTTTAGGGCGTTAAGTGCTTTAGAGAGTAAAATGAAATTTTTCTCTATTTAACAGCGGAAGAAGAAAAATGGGCAGATCAGATTGATAGCCACCAGCCGCCACCGCATGCCCTAGCGCCATCGCTGCTGCGCTGTCACGCCGCACCACCGCTGTCGCGGAATGCTCTTGGCCGCCACCACCTCGTCGTTCCTCCTGCTTGCATCTCTGCTTCATCTCCTGCCGGTGCTGCTCACGGTGGGTTCAAGTCTGCCCCTGCTGTTTTGCTTCCGTATGTGTCTGCTGTGCTGATCTAACGCTGCTGCCTCAGGCTGCTTGATGGGTTACCTGCTGCTGTAGCCAACGGCCAGAGGAGAAGGGTGCAGACAGAACAAGGAGGGGAGGAACAGGAGGAAGTAGGGAAGGACAAGGAGAGAAAGCAAATTTAGGCCTTGTCTTTATCTTTATAACACCGCTGATTTAGGCCTTGTCTTTATCTTTATAACACCACTGGTTTCTCGATTCCGATATACGGTTTAGGAGAAACACTAATAATAATATTGCTGACTAGGTCCGGATTCAGGACATCAATTTGTTTTCTTTAATCTAGGCCTGATAGAGACATAATCTAGATTTCTGCCAACAATGAAAGTTGTAGATAATTTTCTTTAGATATCTGAATTGTTATTATTTGCTACTTTTCGTTAGGTGGTTTGCGAGTTATGCATGAAACAGCAAAGGGGTCGGTATACATAGTTTAATATGGGTCGATGAAAAAAATATAAACTATGTTTTGGTGTTTGTGAATGCTCTAAGTATTACTAGTTAGTCATGTATAGATGTTTTATATGTAGCTTTGCTCCATAGGTGTGAAGAGTTCCAATATAGGAGGTGGTGAGCCAGGTTATCACTAAAACTAAGACAACAGCATGACGAACTTGTGTGAAGTGACCAATAAACAGATTTACTCTATTTACCTTATTTTTATTGTATCATTATTATTTATATGATTAGATAGTTCTCGATTCTTGTTTCATCCTTTAAATCATATTTCATTATATTCATGATTCTCTATTCCAATTTTATTCAAATACTATGTATATGCATGGAGTGTCTTATTTGGTTTTTTATTTATGATCTTGGTCCGCATACTAGTAATGCTAAAGGATATTCACGTCTGCTCGAGAGAGGAACTACCAATTCTTGACTTCTTGTTTTTCCAATAACGAAATAAAAAGAGTTTTATATGGTTTTTCTTATTGCAACTGAGATATGTATGTTTTTCTAGTTCCATATCATACTTGCTAAGGATTCTTTACTCATTCTTGTTTTGGTTTTTCTTATTGCAACTGAGATATGTATGTTTTTATAGTTCCATATCATACTTGCTAAGGATTCTTTACTCATTCTTGTTTTTTTTATACCTGGGACGTTACAGATAGCTAATTCAATAATTAACTCTGATCAGCCTTCTTTGTTGAAGTTATCCTATTGCAACCTGGAATATATGGAGAAAAGGAATGAACCTATTTCCAAATTATTCATCCGAGTTTTGCATTATGGAAAATCAACTTTAGGGAGGATTTTGCACAGTTTTTTTGGCAATCGTTGCATTAACATTTGTAAAAATGATGCCTGTTGAATATTCTTTTTTTCTCATGTAAATATTCTCTCAAAATAATATATAGTATATTAGGAGACTCTCCAACTGTTTTTGGGCAAGAAGAGATATAGATAACTACCTCATTCTTAGTTGGTGTTAATGCTAAAGTTTAACTTTTGTTATGTGAAAGAAGGTCCACGACTCTACTGCAGAAATATGAGAAACAACTTTCCAGGTTCAAATGACAAGTGAGAAAAGAATTACCTCAACTTGACAACAAATGTAATCCTCTCCCCATCCACCTGTACTTAGCTGCTTTGACAACAAGAAATTACAGGCCTTCCTGATGGGAGAACTGTTCTGATATGTTCTTCCTGCCGCAGCTAGTCCTTTTATAGCAAAGAAGGTAGCATATGTAAAACATACAGCCCAAGATCCGTACCTGTGATATTAGTTCGAACTATTAACTAAAAAATTCTACTCTGACATTTCTACATACCAAGAACCATCCTTTCGTTGTTGTTTCTCAATGAACAATGCACCACTTTTGATAATTTTTTCTATCTCTTTATGGCGGTACCCAGGATGAATCCCCTTAAACATTATTAAGGCTTGAATTAGCGATGACGTGCATTCCGTGTAGCTGCATATTGATTGTATACCTTGAGTTAGTTTCCGATGTAAGTTGGAAGCTGAACAGTTAAAATTATGATCAAGTATGAACACAAATCCCTCTTACGGATAATCAACGATGATGTTCCGGAAGCTCTCAGAAGGATTGATAAACTAGATCAATAACAGCTCAATGTTAGCATGGAGAGAAGAATTTAATAAAATAAAGTTCCGTTGACAAGCTAACTAGTAATAGAAATAATTAATTTTCATATGAGAAGCATTACTAAATTTTGATATTCGATGATGGCTATGCATTTTCCTAGTGGGATACTGATTAAGTGAGGATATTCGGGTGCTAACTAGATTCTTTTTTTGACACGTCGGAGAACCAGAGAAGGCAACAGCATCCCTGGTTATTTTTAATTACCACTTAACCAGTCTCCCTGAGCGAGCGGAGCTGCTGAGGCACTGAGATGCAGCTCGCACCACTAGTATTTTACATTTTTTTAATTCCCCTAATCCTCTCTCTGGCTGATTGGGATTTGGTTGAAAACTGAAATCAATGAGTGTTCAAAGACTAATTGAAGGATCTTGGTAGGCTCAAATTGTGTTGAACCAATCAAATATGTAATAGAAACATGGGCTTTCTTTCTTTCTCTGATTTTGCATCACCGAATATGTTATGTCAGACTTTAGTCGAACTATTTTCATAGTACTTGTGATAAATCTGGACTGCATTTCTGTTTATGATGAAATTTAGACTTTACTCTTAGAGATCTATGTGGGAACAACCAGGGTAATTTTCTTGGGTCCACCCTCAGCATAACTTTTAATGCTATATTTAGATAACTGTGTTATTTTTTTTACTGATGAATAGTCCGGACACAACTGTGATATGAAAGAGGGATATATACAAGGATCTAGAAAAGGACCAGTTATACCCCAATAGTACACTCACCTCTACCCATGGAGTTGTTCTCTTAGATTCTGCTGAGGACAATGTACCATCCTTGTTCTTCAAAAGAATAGAAAAATAGTTCTGTCAGACTCATATTTAAATTAAAAATAACTAAAACACAAATTATCTGATCATGAATTTGAAGAGGAGCTGAACTTCAGAAATGGAAAGGTCAATATTTGCTCTTGAGTGTCGTAAAGGAATGTTGTCATCTTGCATGTTTTGAAACTTATTTTGGCATTAGTTAGAAACCATGCATAAAGGTTTTTTTTCCAGTTTGGTGCATATTAACTAATAATAAATATTATTTTGCCTGATCATCGCAAGTTGTCAAGACACATCAAATATTCATTATTCATTTCAATCGTGATAATTTTGTTGGGTCAAGCAAGTGGATTAAATATTAAAAAATACAAGCATATATTATTTCAACTTGCATACATAGCAGTTAAAAGTTGCCATTTCTAATAATTGAGCCGTCCAACATTCTAAATGAATTGGATCCATCAACTAGGTGGCAAATATTACTACTACTAATATACGAGAAATTTGTAAACACTATAATTTTGTTTAGATTCATACCACAAATGAAAGGAGGCAGTCAACGGCGTCATACAACCTTTCTTCTTTTATTGGATCTCCAACGTGGTTTGATGGAATCTTTGACAGCAACAATATCGCCTAAACAAATCAAAAATCCAAAAATATATATTAGTCCTCTGTGTTCCACATTTTCCAGTAAAGCTATTGTACCATCCTAAATATCAGGAATTTTTTTATGGAAAACACTTTAAATCTATAGTTGTTTATTGCTTTGAGCTCGGAGCCCTTTCTCTCTTTCTCCCTTATTTTACTCGCACTCGATCTGCATCGGTGACTTCAATCATACTGAAAATCAGAAGATCATCCCAAAAAAAATCCAATCTCCATTGGTCCTCTTGGGAGCAGCTCATTTCGGCCCATTTTCTTGCTAGAAGGTACTGAATGTGCCAAAGGTCCATCTCTTTCCTTATGTTCTCTCTCCGCTTCCTCTTCAACCACAATGCAGTCACCAGTCCTTCCAGGTTCTCCTCGGCCATCAAAAACCTTGTAAAAAAAAAGTTCCTCGCCCCGAACATGTGTAGGAACTTTAAGTTAGGCATGTTATTCACCAAACCATACCATCAACAACCTCATAAAAACAGAGTTCCTCATCCCAGCAACACTTGTAGGAACTTCAATTTAGACATGTTATTCTACCACAGCTTGTTGTCGCCTTCCTGTTCATTGCCGAACTCATGACTTTTCTGTTGCCTTGTATGCCAGAAGCCGTCACCACCCATCTACATGTGACCCTCAGGATACACAATGCCACTGCCATTACGCTGAGCCCCTTTGCCACATGTATCTTGCTCTCCCCTATTCATCACATGCTTGCACCAGGAAGGGGAAAAGCAAGGTCGTATCCTATTTCTGCTACTGTGTAACTAATTTTCTCATAAGCTTGTGCTTTACACCTTAATGTGCGCAGCTAAGTCCTAGACTGTCGCTACTGTTGTGAGTTTACAAGACACCCAGTTTCCAAGCTGTATCCCCACAACTATAAAATGTTCTTAAGTTAAAAAATTTGTCATATTAATTAATATCACTCTCTTCAGTTAACAGTTTAAATGTTCTTAAGTGAAATACCCTATTTCGCACAGCTTGTGTATGCATTTTTTTTATTTTGTATTGGCTATCTCTGGTAAGCATGCACGTCTGTGAGTGAACTCAGCTGCAAAACAAAAACTGATTTCTATAAACTTCAAACCTTAAGGCATTCTGCTGTAGTATCGGCAATAGGACAGCCATTTTCTCCATTTGTTAAGGTCCATGAACCTTTTGACTTTTCACGGTAAAAACTTTTGTAACTCGGACAATTCTCGGCAACCTTCATGGAAATAAACATTAATATCAAACTTTAGCAATTACACTGTATGCGTCTAAATGTATGTATCAAATTGAACAAACCTGTGCATTCTTTATAAAATCATGGGCTTTCCTAAGAGTTGTGCCAAACTGTTGGGTAAGGCCTGTCGCGCAATAGGCCTGGACTATAAGTGCAGTTTCCCAACACTGACAACCACTATAGACCTATTGTTGAATAGAACAACATAAACAATTATCACATATTACAAGAATTATTTTTTTATAAAGCAAACAACATATATCTATCTATCTATACCTATACTAATTGAGCACTTTCTAGAAGTTCTCATATTAACCAGAAAGATCTAAACGTTGATTATATATATAGTAAAATTTAAATAGTAGATCCCACAATGATTTAAAGAGTGAGATAGTATGTCTTTTAATTTTTTGGGCCTATCAAAGATAGGTCAAGTCGAATCCGTCCAGCACTTCTCCCTGTCGATATTGACTATCAACGCGACCTCTCGCTAAGTGCAGTTTGCAAACAATCTTTGATTTGATTGGACTCTATCAACGCGAGAGGGCAGGATACAGATGCAAAGTAATACTTTAACCAGTGTGTTTCAGACTATTACTGCAACAATGGTTGTGTATTTCGGAATAAATTTTATAGTGGTGTTCAGAAGATGTCAACAGCATCACTGCCGAAAAAATAACCACCACATACTAATGCGAGCTAATAATGAATAGATTTACAAGAGTCTCATATAATTCTAAGTGACTGTTCGTTCAAATATATAAACAATTACATTGCAATTTTTACTAACACATTACTTATGCTTCGGCAAAATAGTAGGTCAATGCTATTTTAAGATTTACAACAATAACAAGTAATTTACAAATTGTATTTAACTAGTTAGTCCTACGTTAATCACACTACCAACATATTCATCCACACGTATAGTTACATTTCCAATTTAATTATTGGAATGTCATTTAAAATATTTGGACTCTTTATTCTTAGTTCCTATAGAATTTAACAATTCCAAAATTTCAAAAAAATAAATATAAAGTCGTACTTACATGTTCGAAAGTCACTTTACTATTTCGTTAAACTCAATTTATTACTTTATTTAAAAATCAAGGAACAATAAATCAGAAAGATCAGCAGTTGGTTTACTGGTTATCACTACTGTATTTTAAATCATGTTAAATAAAGTAACTATTGACAATATCACGGGTTCATGCACTACTTAATTTTAGATATATCTAAAATTTTAACAGTTCCTAAATTCAGAATTAATAACAAGAGAATTGAAACTGATATGGATACTTCTTTTTAGATAAGCCACAATAACTAAAAAACCAATACATATATTATATCAACAATATTAGTCCGTGGAACACATGGGTCAAAGGGTCCCTGTTAAATAAAATGCAATTAGGAATAGGTTGGATATAATTTAATAATTTTGAAATTCATAATCAATAAATATTATATTGTACCCATCTTGGAATCTAAATTTAGTGAACTATTTATTTAATTCTAAAATTAGAAATTAATAATCAGCAAGTTGTAACTTGCATTCTTTTATTATAATCAGTTGTATTCTAAAAGATAAACCAACAAGTTTAACCTAATATTAGAATTTTAATATTTATAATATAATTAATAATAACCCGTGCAATACATGGGTTGACGACTAGTTACTAATAATCTCTCAAAAAAATATATTACTAATAAATGCATATATGTGTAAGAGATTTCTATGAAACCATAGAATAATCAAAGATTGTCATCTAAAAAATCAGGGATACAAAAACTTTTCTTCCATACTCACTTCAGATATCTATTTCATTTTGAATATCATACTTTTAGAGCCACATAAAAGCTAAGGGTGTATCAAGTTACTTATAAAACTAAATAAAGTTGAAACAATACAGAATGAACAATTTAAATGAATGGATAAATTATATCATGAATAGTCTGGTCATTGAAGGAGAATATAAAACCACAAACTGCAGAGGCCAAGCTACAATAACGGACGGACACTGATATTTTTCCCGTTCAAGTGGGACTTACTATCCACTAGAAGGTAAAACTATGGGTTCCATGATGGACAATTGAGCTAAATTACATTAACCCAAACGATTAAAAATTATAACACTAATGATTGCACCAATATAAAAAAACTAAAGGTCAACTTTGTATATGTACGGAGTTCATTGCAGACAAAATCTACCTTGAGTGAGTCATGTGTGTATGTTAAATATGTGGTATACATGATGGATATATAGAAGGATTTAATTATCTACCATTCGGATTGAGGAAAAAAAGGTCTTGCATGAATTGAGTTCATAGTGCAAATAACAAAAAAAGTGAAGAAAAATATAAATGTAATTTTCCAAACGTATAAATACATGGAGGATAAATAAATTAGGGGCCCAGGAAAATAGAACTTCCTTGTGATGAATGACTTCATGCATGATGCCTGATATATTTAATTGAAGAAAGGGATTGATAAGGAACATGGCAACTGGTCACAAAAATAAATGCAATTTTTGGGTAGTGCCAAGGAAATGTCCTTGATGAAACATAAAACATGCCAACTGGTCACAAAAATAAACGCACTGGCCCTGTTCTTTTTTATTTTGGATTTTAGATATTCATCTGCATGTTTCCTAATCTCCTAAATGATGCATTTCGTGTAAAAATTTTATATATAAAATTTTCGTAGAGTACTTATGTATATGACAAATTTTGGGTAGTGCGAAGGAAATGTCCCTTGATAATCCATAAAACATGGCAACTGGTCACAAAAATAAACGCACTTGCCTTGTTCTTTTTTTACTTTGAATTCTCATTTGCACATTTCCCAATCTCCTAAATAATGTTAATTCAACGTTTGTAGTTGGGCTAAGACTAGGAGGTATGACTTCACCGGTTAGAAAAGAGTGGGCAACAATACTAGAGGACTTCAATTTGGTGGTGCACATCGAGTACCAATTCTGAGGAGAAATTCCTACGTCTAACCTTAACTAGTTGCACCTGATAATGATAGATTCTTTGTTGATGGAATTATCTGAAGTTTGAAGAATTGCTCCCCAGAGAGAAAACCTATGATCCAGCCTTAGCTGATTGGATCATAGCATAGCTGCACGCATGCATGTCATTTTTCTTTTGGAGGAGTTGCTTTTGGAAAGCCATTATCGTGGTCCAAGTATTATAGTGATGGTGTATGAAGATGGAGATGGTACCAATCTGTGTGGGTTGTGGCTTTTATGGCATGATACTTGTTGTCATATCATTTTTAATAATTATTGGTTATGTGCATCTTATATTGACCATCAATAGTCCCTTCATCATATCTTCGCACCATATCTTGTTCCTACTATCCTTCGTCGTCTCATTGACTTCACACCATACCTTGTTCCGTCATCCCTTCCGGCCTACTGTGGCAGCCATGCTCGGTGCCTTGCCTCTTCTTCCTGTCACACAGTCCTTGTTAGGGGAGGGAGGCATATTAACGACTTGGTGCTTTGGAGGCCGACGGCCGTTTGGCACGGCTTCACCGTGTGTGAGCGGCCAGTACCGTGCGTGCGAACGAATAGGCCACGCCGTGGCAGCAAGGTCCAGACTCTGGACCAAACGTAGGAAGGAGATCTCATGGTCCTTCCCACCGTGCCCCACCGTGCCTCGTTCCCATCATCCCTTCCCACGCGCTTTGGCCGAGAGATTTAGAGACACACCGCGCGCGATGGACCAGGTGCTCCTGCTCCATCACTCGCCATCACTCACTGCTCCAGGTGGCGCTGCTCCTCTGCTTTGTTCCGGTAGCGCACATCTCTTCTGCCTTTCTCTAAGCTGTTGTTGACAATAGCCGTAGTCTCCAATCTCCATCAATGGCAGAGCCGGGACCTACTCGATCTGGTCATATGCTGAGTTTAGGCCATGGCCTGAGCAGCGGCTAGGAATTTTTATTATATTTTGAACCTTTTAAATACAATATTTAATAAATAAACCTTCTAATTTTTATTTTCAATTTTAAACCTTTTTATCACACCAGTCTAGCTGAAGTGACAGAATAAAGTCTATGCTAGTAAAAAAGTCAGGTATGGCAAGAATTTTGTCGCAGCAGTTTTGCTAGTGTAGCAGACAATGTTGCTATGTCACTTGCTCTGACGTGGCAGTGCTGTTTTGCCACGTCAATCTAACTGTGGCTAAAAGGTTCAGATTCAAAAATAATTTTTTAGATTTATATTAAAATTAAAATTTTAAAAGGTTTAAAATATAATAAAAAATCACAGCAAGGGGATGTAAGATCTGGAGCACCGTGTAAGGGGAAGGCCTGGCACCGTATGGCAACTTACTCTGCTAGCCATTACCTCCAACTGATAGGTGGGTTCTCCGGGCATAGAAAGGGTGCTTATTTCTTTATTGCTCGATGGTGTTTATGTCTATTATGGAAAAACTATGAAGTAACAAGTTAAATGCTACTATTGTTTTGTACTATGCACATAGAACAAAACATGTTTTTAAATGATAAATTTACAAGTATAAAGCATGCATAAATCGTACCTTTGACTTCATTCCATCTTCTGCAAGCCACAGGAAATCATGAATCCTTGGAAGATGTTGCCTGAATGCATACGAATTTCGATTTTCTATCCAGCAGCAAATCATATTTAATACCTAATCATAAGATAATACAAAAGCAGATCATAGTTTATTTCAAATCATCTGATTAGTGAGGAAAAGATAATTACTTGAAAAGCATTTACATATTTTGATTTGGTACATGTTTTGACTTAATAGACAAACTAATAAGACCTGTCAAGAAGAGACTACATATCATCATACATCAATTTTTTAGGCTTTTATAAGACTTTGGAGTTGTCATCATCAACATACCATCACACCTCTCTTCAGTTTGACATGATCAAAAATTGGATGGCTAACTCTTATTGTTTGGGGATTTCTAGTTGTTTCGCTGGTTCGTCAGATTCGTCACAAACATTGATTTTTCTTTGTAAGAACAACTCCTTTTTAGTTCCTAGAAGCAGAAATTTCAAATAGTTGTCTATTTGATTTCTCGTAGTTCTAATTTTAATTTCTTATTTGTAGGTTGAAATGGTAAATTGAAGTCTGGTATTAATCCATATTTCGGGATTCAAGTCATGTGGTCAAAATTAAAGTTGTAGGTATTATCATTATCTTCCAATGGCGCCAGTTTCGTTCATTTTGGTAAAATGGTTTAAAGTTTTTGACAACTATAATGGTGATTAGTCCAAAATATGTGCAATGTCGTCTTTTCTCTAGGTGTGGCAAGTTTACAGTTTTTGGATAATAGAAGAGTGGTAGATAGTTTTCTATATAGGCTTGAGACATAGTTAATTGCTTTTATATTTAGTGGTTTAAAAGTTATGCTTAAAGCAGTAGAGGGGAGGGGGCGGGGTAAGGTGTTAGCTAGTCTATCAGGATTTCCGGTTTGGAGATTTTAGAGTCTATACCAATGAATTTGTAGCGGTACGCATGTAGCAACATGCATTTGTTATTTTTGGTTGTTGTCTGTTATTTAGGTTTGAAGAGTTTCGATGCCATGAGTTTGATGTTGGATGATCGCTAAGGTTAAAGCAAGTGCAGGATGAACATTTTTTTATTTTTGATGAGGCTGGTTTGCCCTATTTATTTTGCATCCACAATTATTTTTTTTTGTGATCACAAATATTCTTGATCCTAGTTTCATGCTACTGTTCCTATTTTGTGTTTATTCTTTTTTATAATTTTAGATTCTTATTCTAGTGATGTAATTCAAGGGCCATGCATAGCTATGGAGATGCAATTTGTCCTATGTTCACTCTAGGATCCTTGGTTAGCCTTACCCCCATTACTCAGCTTTACTAGTAAATGCTAACGATGTTTTCCATGGAGCCATGTGATTTTCAAAGAATGGAAAATGTTTTTAGGTTCGTCCTTGCAACAAATATATGTATGTTTTCTATAGTTCCATATTATCCTACATGAGTATTTGCAATTTTATTTGGTTTTGAGTTACCAACGTCATTAGCATGTGTCACAGCCTGAAAATCACCTAAATTAATAAAAATTTTGTTAAAGGTTTTTAGAAATTATTTAAAATCCTTTAGAGGTATGGTAATAAAATTCACAACAAATCTTTATAGAAAATGAGCAAGATAAAATTTCATTAAATACTTCACTTAATCCTTAGTCTCCAGGATTTTTTGGGGAATTTTTGGAGCAAGGAAAGTATTTTTAGTTAATAAAATATCATTCCAGTGATTAAATTAAAAGAAAATGGTTTTAAAAATCCTTTTAGGCAGCTGGGCCAAATCCGGCCCAGTGCTTCTTCTCTCCCGCACGCGGGATGGCCAAGCCCGCCTCCTCTCTCTCTCTCTCTCTCCTGCGCCGCAATGGCCCAACCGGCCTGCGAGTCCCTCTTTCCTCCCTCTCTCACTGACACGTGGGGCTCACGTGTCAGGGTCATTCCTACCTTGGGATGGAGTCCGACTCCACCACAGCGCTGCCATCCCCTTTCCAAATCTGGCCATCTCGATGATGGATTCCCAAAATTGGTTGAGGGGTTTGGAAATCCTCGGTTTCCTCTTTGTTTCGCCCCACAATCCAGGAAGTTTTTCATTGTGTGGAGCTCGGACTTGAGTTTTCTAACTCGTCGGGAGACCCTAACCTGTCTGTCGCCGTCTCTTGTCGTCTCCAACCCAGACTCGACTTCCTGATGCTTAAAAAAGGATGCTTGAGCTCCCCTTGTCGTTAACCCGTCACCAATCAAAGAGGTTTCGAGCCCTAGACTCCTCATGCCGCTTTGATCTCTTTCCGCTGCCACCCCCATTTTCCAGTCGAGCCACGCTGTCGAACCCTTCGTCGTCGAAGCAATTCGTCACCACCGCTGGCATCACAGAAGCAAGGCGAAGCCCATCCACCATGTCCCTGACCCTGAAGCTCGCCAGAGGTTGCTCATTGCCGTCAATCCGAAGACCGCCGCCGCTTGAAGCTCGTCACCGGCTGTTCTTGCCACCGTCGGTCGTTGCATAAGTGCTGGTGAGCATTGCCGTCTCCTTTCTCTCCCAGTTCCTTCTGGTTGCACCGTCGCACCGCCGTGCTGTCGTTCGCCATTGACCCTCGATTCCCGTGCCCTATCGTTGTTGATCTGATGTGGCCAGCCGAGTTAACCACCACCTCCGCTCTCCCATCCCGCATGGTGTCCACGTGGCTGCCCACATGTCTTCAGACGAGCTCAGACCACCGGGTTTGTTCTCGGCCGTCCGATCTAATTGGATTGATCTCAGCCTTTCATCGTCTGAGTTGAATCTCGCTAGTTACATCTTGGTGAAAGCAGGTCAAAGCCATCCTGACCGTCGATTCCCGTAGACCCCCTCTGTGCACTCGGTCCATGATGACACAATAAATTCTCTTTTCCTTCCCAAAATTAATTTGTTTATTGTGTCATATATTCTTTAATAATCTCTTTATATGTTCTAAAGAAGATTGAACTTTTAAAAATCGAGATCTATCTAAACTAATTCATATGAACTCCGTTTGGGGTGATTCATCTTGCAAAATTCAACAAAAATTGAGATCTATCTAATAAAAATGTTTCCATGATCTGTTCATGTGTTCTTATGAATTGTTTTGCTCATTTTGTTATTTTGCTGTAGCTATCAATGTTCTGGAGGAACCGTTCTACGTCAAGAAAGTCGTGAGAGATAATCCAAAACAGCAAGGCTAGTCACATGGGTCCAAAATCCCTTGAGCATATTGATCCTGTGTTTCAAATTCTCTTTTTCATTCAACAATTGCATTTATTTTTGAATGTCTAGTGAACCTATATTCCTTTGTTATGGCTTTTTTTTATACCCTTACTTTGATATCCTGGGATATAACTTGGTCAGCGATGATCTTATTAAATGGTTTCACTAGATTAACTAGATTTTGCTAAGCTATACTTAGAAACACTAGTATCATTTCATGTGGGATGACATAAACTTCACAGATGATTCATTAAAGGATAATTATTGGTAGCTCATGACGGCTGGTCATGGTTGGTTAAATAATATTTCAACTAAAACTTGACTAATGGTGGGTTGTAAGCATATGGTTTTGTTGGTCATGTTCATGACAATTAAGGACTGGTTCGTGAGCTACCGTTTGAAGCTTTTAATGTCCTAACCAAAAGCCATTGTGAGCAATGGCTTGACTTGTTGCACAGTATGATCTGATGTGGAACACCAGACTATGAAGTGACGGTGATAAGTCCATGGGGAAACTGAGTGAGTCTATACTGGATATGGGAAGACTGGGATCTCAGTGGGTGTGACCATGTTAGGTTGTATTATGTGATGGGTCTTGTCACGATTCCTTTTCAAGTTACCATGGTAGTATTGAGACGCATGGTAACATGTTGTGGAGTTGTGTCTTGTGGGTAAATTTATACACTTTTGATTAGAGTAAACCTATTCAAATAGCTATACCCACTGTTATGGGTGAGCCTGACAATATTTTTTCTGATTAGTCTCACACTGGTTAATATAGTTAATTGGAATAATGTGTTTAACAAAGAATCTCCAGGTATACAGAGGTTGTTTGGATAATCTCCGGGTATGGAGATGATGGGCCTGCTAAGCTGGGAAAGGTTGTTCCGTGTTGAGTTAATATTGCCTAATTACTTAATTATTTTATGATTCTCAAATACTCATTTAAATCCCGTTTATGCAAAATAGTCATATTATTGCATTTTGTTGTGTGACTAGCAGAGTATTCCATATACTCACCTTGCTATAACCAATACCATCAGAGAAAGATTACTTCAATGATTAAGGTGATATGGAGGACTAAGCTGGATCCTGGTCAAGTTGCTTGTGGAGTGGAGCCGCCTACGCTAGACGTTTATTTTTTCCACTACAAGAGTTTATTTCAGTTTGAGAGGTTCTATCCACCTCTGCAACAATTGCACTCGTTTATTTAATACTAAAGGTTGTGTACTCTGTTTATCAATAATGTCATTTGTGTACCCTGGTTGATTCTTGGTCAAAGATTAAATACACATAAGCATGCTGGAATTTTGGATGGAAATTCCGAGCGTGACAGCATGTATGGGTTGGAAGTAGCATCCTTTTACCTCCACACTTTTGCACTTACTGATACTACACATCCTCGTTTCATACAGAGAATAGTGGACAACATGATTAGGCTTATCTTGATTATTTTGGGTCTTTTGTGATTTCTCATGTGGGTTGTTATGAGTTGGATGTGAAACTATGTGCATAGATAATGTTGTTATTAGTTTTCTTATAAACTATATGTGGTGCATATTCATAAATACATAGAAGACTCTATCGAGATATTTAACAAATTTTGAACATGGTCATGTGGTAGCTCTCCAATTGTGTGGATATGTGCGCTACAATTACATGACCCAAATGTAAGGAATATAAATAGGAACAAGCATATCATTAATAAGCTAAATAAGGATAACATAGGAAGGGCAGTCATGTAATTCATAAACAATGATATTTAGATGGGAAATGTGGCATTAACTTCATGGATGAATATTACCTTGTTGATGGGACATAAACCAATGTAATTGCTATTTTCATCTTCATAGTGGATATGATCCATGAGGTTGGTCAAAGCTCTCTTTCTTAGCTTGTTCATTGGCCACATATTAAATATTGGTTCCACAAACTTATGAAGAGAAGCCATAGCAACATTTTGCAACCATGACGGGGATAAATAATGTCATCCTACAGTGCAATTGATGGAAAATAATTGTTTTAACATAATCATTATCTATGATAAAAAAAATTGTGTAGACTAGCTTATATATGTAATTGAGTGATCGGTAATCAAGCTAAGTTCATCAACTGATTGTTAGTCTTTTGTCTCTACTTATACACATAAAGGTAATTAGTAAAGCCTATATTAATCCACTAGTAAAATATACAAATGAATTGCATATAATAACTTTGTAAAAAAACTGATAATGGAAACATAGAAAATAGGAATTACTGCTAATATTAGTTTACATAGATGTGCTCCAAACAAACTCCAATCCTCCTGAAGATACCATATTTTATAGCTGATCACAAAAAGATCTAGGCATATAGGGCGCGACTATCTATACACTAGATATTAACCCATGCGTTGCATCGGGGTGTTGTTGTATACAGTGCAGTTGTAAAAATGCAATATATGGAACTAGGAAAATACTAATCCAATAGAAAAAAAATATTAATGCAGGCTAGCTAGAAAAACTACATTAAGTGGGTTGTAACTATATAGAAAGAAAGGATATCCTAAAATCTACACATTGGCTATCATCGCTTTTTTTCATTTCTGGGTAAAACATCACCACCAACTTAAATTCCATATGGTCGGACTGTTACCGAATGGCCATACCGTCCGGTCCAGCCATATTATTTTGGTGCGAAACCCGTGTATGTGGAGGACATGGGTCTGGGTACCCTTATAGGAGGCAAATACGGCCACCCAAATAGGAGTTCGGCCAGTCTATTTAATTAGAGATAGAGTAGAAACCGGCTTCATGCTACATTGTATAACAAGAAAAGAGATAGTGTCCTAGTCAAATACTCTATGTACAGATAAGAAAACCCTAAGACATATCCGGCTGGGTTTTCTACCTTGTAACCCTCGCCCCTCGACCTACATAAGGCAGGCATGGTGCCCCCTTAGAGAACGACTTAAACACAAGCAAAAGTAATCCACCACAAACAGGAATAGGGTATTACCTCTCGTCAAGTGCTTGAACCTATCTAAACCTCTTTCTCTTTTGAATCCATTCAGCTTTAGGTCTGACGTATAGCCCCTACATCTTTACAACATCGACAGTGTGGCTGTTGGTTAATTAATGTTGCTGGTTCTGCAAATGGCAGCGTTGCTTGGCAGTATCAATGCCGATTACTATATGCTCTACAGGTTCAAAAGCTGGCAGTGACAGCCGATTCTCCTATAGTACGTATATATCTGATCCTCTAGAATTGCATAGGGTACAAGTTAACTGGTGACATAAACTCCACTATACCTTATGGGTCATTTTCCCATATGGCATATACATTTATGTTATTAATGTGGTGTAATAACATTTTTCAAGCTTTTATGGTATAAACATATATAATGAAGGCACATTTAGAACTCCACACATGGAAATGGTAGATACAAAATTTCACATGTCACACGTAAATTCCACTAAACCATAGTTACAGATTATGCATTTAGTTGAATATGATTAAATATAGTCTATATATAGTTCTAATGCTTATAGTAACGAACCTTGCAACAAGAACTGCGTGCACTGTTCCAATTTATCTTGTTGTATGGTACATCGTAGAGCTCATCTCTCATTGCAAGTATAGTTGGAGTGATGGGCCCAACAAACCTTTTCGCATAAATATACGACATTGGCATGTAAACCATCCGGCAGAAGCACCAAAATCTTCCTAGAAACAACAAACTTTAGTTCAATTTGCTGGTGCAAAGTAAATGCATTCATTCATTTCTTTGGACACCATATATATTTCTAATTCGAAAAAAGTGCTATGAAATATTAAACTCACTTATATTTTAATGCAATCAAATATCAAGTTGTACTACGGATAGTGTAAGATTAAGAATGGTACCTGGATGAATGGGGAGAAAATGTGGAAGCATCCATAATTCAGGAATAATTGGATTATTCCCTGACCAATCATATACACCAATTACCTTGGTTAAATATAAGATATTACCTTATGTTAATTTCACTCTTATATAAAAGGAGTTTATTATAGTAAAGAGGTATATTTTCTAAAAACAATAAAGATGTGTAACGTATCACAAGCATATGTCTCTTTGCCCCTCCACCATCCCACTAGTTTCCACAATCCCCCACCCCACTAAGATGACTTCTATTGTGGACAGTGTGGTGAATCGATCATAACGGCACCTTGTGATTCATAATGTGTAGCAAAAGGCATCGTACACACCATGAATCAATCATATGAAGGCATCATGACATGTAATCAACTACGTATAAACTATTTAACTCTAACCCAAGCTATGACTGTATAGGCACGATGAATCATAACATGTTTCATGGCTCATAGCCAATTACATATTGACACATAACTTTGGACCACCAATCGCATCACGCGTTTAATAGACCGTTATGATGCCATGGCGTCACAACTAGGTAATGCTGAAATCATAAGTAAGGAAATACTAGGTCATGATTTGTTCGGTCATTGTAACTCGACAGATTTAAAGTCATAGCAATCCATAAATGTTTAAATATGGAACAATTGAATCATTAAAATTTTCAAACAAAAACAAAATACTTCAACAATTCATCATCGCCATTGATATGCTTGTCACACATTTTTCTCGGTCTTGTGTTGAGAGGATGCAACTGGTGGCATGGAAGTAAAGGGTGAGAAGCTGGTCCAGTGAGCAGACCAGCGTAGGGGTGAGGAAGAAAGATAAGGGATCTTTGGCACCATTGGCGGTCTTCCCAAGGCCATCATGGCCATGATGAGCGTGAGGATCTAAACATCATGGGCCAATCGCCATAGTAGATGTAGGTCTCCCCATCCAAGGGTTGTCTAGGTGAGGAAGAAAGGTGAGGGATCTTTGGCACCATTTGTGATCTTCCCAAGGCCATCATGGCCATGATGATAGTGAGGATCTGACTATTACCATGGGCCAGTCTTCATCGTACATATAGGTCTCCACATCCCAAGTCCATCTTGTGACACCATGCCTCCAAAATCTGTATTTGTCCGCTCTACACGATGAGCGGATCCATGTATGCCTAGTACCTCATTTACACTTTCGTCCTTGCTTATATAAAAAGGTTAACACAGGGTACCATGGATTGATTGCTACTTGGCTCTAAACCACACCACTGCTACATGCTTCAAATGTACTAGGGTTTTACACCGTCAACGCCCTTGTCGCCCCTAGGCTGCACCATATGATCTCGCTACAGCCACCCTTCCCCACATCACGAACTCCGTTGCTCCATTATTCATCACTCGTGTGTTCCTATCAGCTTAGGGTCAAGGTGGCCATATCTGGCATCCCCAAATGAAGAATAGATGGATCCCATTTCTCTAGGTGTTGGGAGAAGAGAGGGTGCATTGGGCCTAAGATAGCAAGGTAAATACAGGCAAATGTGGCTAGGGAGGAGGGAGTTTTATTTGGAATGTTGCAGATGCAGTGAGAGAAGGGGAATGAGAGCAGAACGCAGATTTCAAAATGAGGGGAACCAAGCAAACTAGTGTACATTCGGGGTTTTATATACCAGTTTTCGCTCTTTTACAATCAGTTAAATATCTAATTTCTAATTTTTTTTGTCTCATCTTGAAATTCCATCTTAGGCAACCACAGCTGTCAAAAAAGTCTACATATATGAGGGAAATCAATGTTGCGTCACATCCAGTATCACCAATGGACCTTATATCTAGCAGAGTCCATATGAGTGTATCCTAGAGTGCTATCTTTTTCCTCCTCCTCCTCTTAGCTATTTCGAAAATTTTGGATTTTGTTTTGTTTGTTTCTACATGAACAAATTGTTTATTGCAGTTAATCGATTGTGTGACAATTGCTTCATTGTTTAGGACCACATTACTCGATTCAATTAAAACAACCATTGCTGCTCATGTGATCCTGACGTGCTTATTTCTACCAACAATTTCGTATTACAATTACCAATCTTTGCTTGTTTCTTTCATTAAAGCTAGAATCGAAACCCACATGGTGAGGTCAGTCGCACATCAAGGTTTTTTTTGTGTGTGGTTTGGTTGGTAGATTGCCTTTCAGATGTCATGCTTAATAAAATTTTTGGTATCCCCCTCATCGAGAGATTATGCATCCATGGTCTAGATACACTGTTGCCATTTGAGTTTGCTGCAGATTTCGACGCACTCCAGGAAATGGGAGGTGGAGGTCGAGTCCGAGCTGCAGACCTGTACAGACAGCCTACGCATGGCGGGGATGTACTCAGATCTGGGCATAGCGGAGCTCGAGCACTCTAGCTAAAACCATCCTACTCGGGTAGCCATTAGCTCCCCCTCACCTTGACTCCATGGCATCACGACCCTGTCCTGATTTCCATGGCGCGCTGCGCACGGTGAAATCCATGATGGTTGCCTGACAAGGATCAGGTGGTTGTTGAGGAAGTGGTGAGCTTGCCGGCTATGGAGCCATCAAGTCATCCTCGATTGACTACAGCAGCAAGGAGGTGGCCAGATCTGGCCTCCATTGGAGAGGTGGCCAATCCTTTTCCTCCTGTCATTTGCAAGATCCACACCTGGCTCTTGTGATTGTTTTCTCCTAGACTGAGCCCCTGGCACCAAGCTCATTGTCCTCGGTGCCATCCACCTCATCATCGCTAAACTCTCCTCATGATTCCCCTGTCGCCCTTGATTTGGTGAGCTCAAGCTCAAGCCAGCATATCGAGCTCCTGGCTCGCTCCCTAGAACACCTCCTCAGTCCACAATCTTGACCGATGACAACCACAATGGCTGATGTTTCTGCAGCAGCAAGGCAACAGAGATGGCGAGAACTCTCATTTGTATTTTGTGTTGGTTATAAAAATTGTAAATTTATAATTACGTGTTTATTTGCAATATGTTACGAACTACGATGCTTCACTAGGATAGAACACCTGCCCATATGTTCCCAATACCTTAGGTGGTTGTATAGACCTACAAGAGCAATTCTAGATGGGTACAAGCCATTAGACATTGTTATAATTGAGGGTTCTTTTACAATACACCTACTAGTGATAGAGGAGCACTAGTATAGATGAAATCTAACTATTTATTTGTATAGGTATTTTGTAAATGACGTGATAATTTTATAATTTTTCTACAAAGATGTAAGATTGTGATTAATCTTTGCATAAATCTTAAAGTATATCTATCAAATTACATATATGTCATGATTTTTTTTCCACAAAACCCTTATACTATTACGTACTACTCGCGTATACTACTCATATTACGAGAGGGATTTTACTAGTATAAGGTGGATCTACACTGTTGGATCACTAGTACGATCCACTAGTATAAGGTAGTATGGTGTACCGTAAAGAAGCTCATAATTGATTACCAGATTGGCTAGGCTGGGTTCCAGATTACGAGCTAGCACGGAGTATTCCTAGTTTTCAATTTACTTTGTTTTGGTGACTTTTCTAATATGCTAGCTACCGTAGCTCGCTCAATCATTCACGCGTGTCCTGGCTTGCTCCATTAAGAGTTTATTACAATTCATGATGGCTCTAATTACAATCAATTGAATGCAGGAAGGCCATGCGTTCAAACTTACACTACTTTCTATAATTGGTTGTGATCTATGCTATCATATCTTGTTACAATTTCATGTCTACAGGATCGGCATGGTTTGGGATATACATAGATTTTTGAGTTTATACATAATTGATCATGAGTCTTGCTACGTCTATATATTAATATGTAGGAAAATATATATATTCTAGAAAAATGAGCAACAAACAAAAGCAGCAATATGTAAGCACCTTTGATTGATTTTAAACAATCCTTTTTTACTTAGTTAAAAATAGTTTCAATTGTCAGTATGCTTTATTTGTGATAGGTTAAACTATTTTTTTGTCAAACGATTGTTTTATCTCAATGCATACCGAGAGATATATCTTTGCCCATTGTGGTGCAGCTGTTGCACTGCCATGAGACAAAATCCAGGCACGGCCTTTGGATAATGCATCATTGTCTTCCTCAAGCACCTCCCCCAAGAGCCTTAAGGTAGCATAGTTAACACAAGAGCCAAACATGGTGCTTGGGCCCAAAGTATGCGTACTCCAACCCCCATCTTCATTCTATAATTATAACACATCATCTGTAATTACAAATGTTTGTTCTATTGAATATTTTATTAAAATAAATTACGAGGAAGTTTGACATGCCTGAATGTTGTAAATGTATCGACATATCTCACGTATATGCTCCGATGACAAGACATCATTGAGTGATTGAGTCACATGTAAAGCAAATATCTGTGGACAGATACAAAAATTGCAGTATATACTACAAAACTGATGGTTTGATAAGTCACTCCAAAACAAATCATAGCCATGATGAACACATTATAAAATAATAACTGAAACTACTTAACAAAACTACATCACAGTACATTATCAGAAAAATCATAATTAAATCAGCCCTACATGAATCAGTTAAAGCAATACTTAATTCTGAAAAGGATTAGGACTCCTTTGGAATGAAGGAATTTTGGAGGAATTTTGATGGATTGGATTCCTATGGATATAATTTCTATATGGTCCTTTGAAACAAAGGAAAGGCTATTCCAAATTCTTTTTAAATTCCTTAGTATTGTCTCAAATTATAGAGATTTTGGAGAATTTCCATCATGAGATCCAACCCGTTGAAAAAATTTCTTTGTCTCTATCTTTCGTAGAAATTGATGTGCTAATCCTACACGTTTCCTATCCTATATTTTGAAAATTCTGTTTCAAAGGAGCCCTTAATATTTTTTTCCCTGGGGGAAATGACATATGAAAAGGAAAGAAAATAATGCCTAGTTAGTTTTTATCTCTTCACAAATCATATCTAGTAAATTATTCATGTAAGAAATATATAGGAATGTTCTTATTTTCATGTTTTTTCTAGGGCAACAAAATAACAAAAACTTAAGTGTTGTTAATTAGTACAATAACAATTAAATAATAGTTACAGCACGAACTAATTGAAACTAAATCACGTCAAAATATCCCTTGTAACACACTAGCGATCCATTCATCCGCAGCGACACTATTCCTATGTCACGCTGCAAACACCAGTATTTTTCGTAAAGTAAGACTAGTGATTTATTCAGAATCTAGAACAGTGTCTCAGTGAATATCCTTTGGGTGCAAATTGTTCGTGTATTACCTATTTCCCCTTAAAAATCAGTAAACTCCGTACCATGAGAGGCAGAATGAACAAAATCCCGCTGAAACCACCAGGCCAGTGTCCATCTTGTGCTTGAATAGAAGAATATTGATTAAGAGCACGCCTCAAAGCAGTTAACAGAACTTCTTCTGTGACTTCTGAACTATCTTTAATATTGTTGACTTGAAGATTTGTGTAAACTTGGTTCTGTTTTGCAAACTGAAAGAGAGATAGAGTGGTAAGACGTTCTCTTCCAACTGGATTGAAAACATTAACTTTTTAAGTAGTTGACACAGTTAAAAACAGTTTCGTCGATACGTGGGGCTGCAAAGTAAACAAATGAGAGAATAATATTGCCTCTTATGAAAATATAATGCGGCTATATTATCGACACAGTTTTTAATATTATACTTTAACCTTAATTACTTTTACAATATATCATAAACAGCAATGAGGGTAATATTCTTCAAAAGTATTTTTAAATAGAAATATAATAATATCATATACGTGACAAAAATATATTATAATAATAATTAGTTAATGTCACCAATGACTCTACAGCACGATAGGATGTCTTACATTTTATATGTATGGAGAATTAACTAAATAGAGAATGAAGAATATTTTTTTTCTTCTGTGAATGGAAACCACCAGCGATCTGTACGACTAGCTAGCATCAAAGCACGTGTGGAAGATGATGTTGGCTCCTTGCTTGTCCCAGCAATCAAATTTAATGTTCCATAAGTAATCCCTAATATATATATTTATGTCTAGGTAAAATATAAACTGGTCCTATGAACATTAATTAATTGTTTTGAGGATCCTCGATGGAAGGCACTGGCCCAGATCTGTACGTAAAAGCTTCCATCATGGACCATCGCCATGGGCTCAGAAGCTCAGAGCTCCCGGGGCATCACGCTGGAGCATGATCATGCTGATTCACATATTGCTTTTCTTCTTGTTTACCCATGTAAAGAAATTCAAGATTTAGCTAGAGAAAAAGGCATATATAATATATATATATATATATATATATATATATATATATAATATATATATATATATATATATATATATATTATATAAGATAAAGTTTATAATACTGTAGTGTTCTTATATGCTTATTTGTGGCTTAAATAAGTCACACGTAAAACGAGAAACGTCATTAGCGCGTGATTAATTAAGTATTACTATTAAAAACTTGAAAAATGCATCTATTGTTTTTTTTAAGCTACTTCGAATAGAAAATTTTTATAAAAACACACCGTTAATCGTTTTAAGAAACGTGCGCGTAGGATACGAGAAAAATAAGCCAATGAGAGGAGTGACGAATAGGCCCCTAAGTTATGTACGTTCCTGCATGCGCATAAGGAGGGGTCGCCGCACTCCTTGCGTGTGGATCAGGCGGTTGCAAGTGAAGTCGCGGCGGAGCCTCTCAATCCTCGGCGTGCTCCTCGGCTCGGGCTCGGAACTCCCACACCTCCCGCATCGAGGAAGCCATTGGGCGAACGAAAAGTGGTTGCTTGCCCCCCTCACCATCTTTAGCTTCCACATTGTTAATTAAGGTAGCTATCTAGCTAGCTACTTGTATTATGAGAAACAAGCTGGTATGTGCTTATTTATAGAAGAGAACAGGAATCAGCAAAGGGGTGCATGTTACGCGCCACCTAACTCAATTATTATACTCCTATCTCAGTTCAGGGCAGCTCGTCTGGTTCTTTTCAACACCATGTATACAATACCCTGCGCCTCAATTAAGACTTTTAAGCATGTAATTGAAGGAAAAAGTTCATATCGCTACTTAAAAAACAGACATATGCAAGTGGTCAAAAAAAATTTACTTTTTTAGGGGGCTAACCAAGTCGCCTGCAACAAAAGCTCAAAAAAATCGTTAATTTTTTGGCAGATGAACCTCCATCCACATGCGAAATCGATTTTCGGCAAGAAAGGGCATCTTAAGACTGTCTTCAACAACCGTGACCCAAAATACAAGACCATTCGTTTCTTTAGGTAGCGCTATATGGCAAAGGATTCAATACTATTTTTGGTTTTCTCCAACAACACGCGACCCAAAAGATAACCCTTTCTACAAATAGGTCTCTAGGAGAAAGGATACTCAAATTTTGAGTTATGTCTCTCCTGCACCCAAAATAGATCTTCCGTATAGGTACTCTGTTAGAGGCTATAGATATCTTACTGGAGATCTATTTTAGATTTGGGGTAGCCTAAGAGACGATCTTTAGCTTCCACATTGTCAGTTAGGGAGCTATTTAGCTACTTGTGGCTCAAACAAGGCTGGAAATATTATAATGCAACCCAACGAGTTGTGCTTACTTATTTATAGAAGAGACTAGGAGGTGGCATTGGCCAGGTGTTACAGGCCACCGAACTCAATTAATTTATAGTGGGTACTGGTTAAGAGCAACCATTAAATGTAATAAGGTGACGTGGTATTGACTATATAAATTGTCACGCTATAGCTGAATATGCTTGTAACTTTTGTTTATTGCTCTCTTATTTTTCACAAACATGTTTTTCGAATACTAATAATTAATTAGTATTTTAAAATTAGTAATTAACAATGTCAAGATTAATGTTGATTAGGGGTATTCGTAGCAATTTATTGTTAATTAGTATTAATTATAGTAAGATTAGTAATAATGAACTTATGTTGTTATTAATTAATAGTTTTATTATCATATCATAGCTCTCATCCATCCAAAAAAAATTAACTCATCGAATGTAACAAACTAAACAACTACTCTCTTTATTCTAATAGAATATTGTTTTAGCTAGTTAAAAAGAGATTGGAAGCATTAGATTAAAAAGACTACGCCCTTAATTAATATAGAGTAAAAAAATAAGAAGAGAGAAAACGAGAGGAGGGGAGGAGAGAATAGTATTGGTTAGATGGTTAAAACGATGGAGAGAATAGTATTTTAATAACATTCTTATGGGACATTTTTAATATAAAATAATATTTTTTTAAGAACAAAGAGAGTAGCGTGATTTGCCTTATCCCTAAAAATATGGATATTCTCTGCTATCTCCTTTCTCTCTCAAACATATCCACCTCCCCCTCAAACATTCACTCACCTATCTGCTTTCTCTCTCCCCCACTCTATCTCCTTGCTACGCCTCTATGTACAAAGGAGTGCAGAGCGCATGATACATGCAGGATGCATATTCTCTCCTGTAACGGGAAGCCTCCCTGAGGCACTGGCATATAAACCCTACTTTAATGTTTCAAACATTTTCATCGTTTGATTTTTTGGATAGGGAGCCCCATCTCTACTCTTGTCTAAAAACCGTTTTAGCTCTCCTCTGCAAAGTAAGATTGTGAAACACAATAATAGGAAAATTATAAATAGAATATCGTTCCTCCTGAATTTACATAGTCATAGAAAAACCTCTAAAATATCGTTTCCACGACACACGAGAAAACTCATGAACTCAAGATACAACAGCAAGAAAACATAAGGTGAGGCATTTTGATTATTTTTCTACAAAATTCTCTAGAATAGCCTATTCATAGGAATTTGAGAGGAATACTGTTTCTACGAAAATCCCTAACACAAACGCGTGCTTGAAACGAACTCGCACGAGGCTGTCAGTTAGATCAGCGCTTTGTGTTTTTTTTTTTTTTTTTTTGCCGCTGATGAAAGTTCTCTTCTCTATATAGAAAGTTCTAATACCAAAAGTCTTAGTATGGGAAGTTCTTTTTCTACCGATGAAATTTGTAGATGGAAGTTTGAATGGATAAGAGAAACATCTGCGCCTGTTCGCGCTCGACACACGCGCATGTTTGCATTACTCTTACTCCTTTCTTAGCTGTGTGATTTAAATTCTCTATGATCTCTACATTTTTCCTTTTGTTCCAAGCATGGCCTTGCACTGAGAGATAAACCTATTTATGCGAACCTTTTGGTCACCATTTGTGTTGACTCTGTTAGTGATATACCCTAGAGACTACATGGAGATATTATATATATCACATGATATGTTTATAATGTATTGATTTATTTCTTGAAATAGATATTATCATTATTGATCAATGAGTATGTGACTTATTCATAAGACTCTTAATATTAAATGTTGCTATTTCTAAATAATTTCTGATCATATATCATATGAGGAACAAATATCATTGTAACATCAACATATATATTGATTGATGATCATGTCTCATGGATCATGGTATGGAGATACCAAATCGATAATATGGACATATATTAGTGAACATATGTTGGATAGACCCGCTATGAGATACTGCAGAGATTTCATGTGTTATCAGTTAGCCTCAAGTAGTGTTTATGTAAAGTCCTTAGACTTGAGATCATCATGGTTCCCAACATACGTAGTAGTTTATTTTGGGACTACTAAACACTACTTGTCGGAGGATGAAACCTCGACGGCGGGAAGTCAGGAGACCCCCTTTGAGATTCGGCCAGGAGAGTAGTTCTCAGGTGACTGCGGCGTCAGACGGATCAGCGCTCGGGTAGGAAGAAGAGGGCCCGAGCTGGAAGACACAGCGGTTCGGACCGTCCGATTCGGGACCGGACCGTCCGAACCGCGATAACCGCACGAGAGAGAGAGAGACGGGAGGCGTTTAGACAGGTTCGGGCCGCCGGAGCGTAAAACCCTACTCCTGTGTGTATGCTATGTGGAGATGAATGTGGTTTGCTGTGTTACAAGGTGAGCTCAGCCCGCGGCCGAAGCCGGAGAAGAAGAGCAGTAGGTTGAGAAACGAGCTTGGGTGCTAAGAGCTGGGAGTTAGAGGTCCTCCGTTGGGTCTGCCCTTTCACCGGTGGCTTGGATCCTCCTTTATAGAATTAGGGGAGTCCACAGTGCTGAGATCGATGAGAGAGCTAGCTATCATTCGCTCGCACGCACGCCGCCGCCTGCCGCGCTGGAGGGAGGTCCAGTCGCCGCCTGGCGCTGCGACTGCGGTCGGCCGAAGCATGGCCTGCTGTGGGCGGCTGGAGCGTCAAGGTGCTGTCGGCTCAGTCGCCGAGGGTAGCTGGTTTGGTTGTTTTGCCGCTCGGCTGCGGGCGGCTGGAGTACAGAGATGTGACAGGAAGATGTGACGGAGGTTGTCTCCTGGAGATGCTGTCGGGAGACAGGCGGGAGGCGCCCTGTCGCCTCACCATTTATGTGGGTAGTTGGAGAGCTGGCGCAGAGCCTGCCGGGGGCCGACATGTGGGCCCTGGGCAGGGAGAGAGGCGATGGCGCCTGGAGGCAAGGCACGGGCCCGAGGCCAATAAGGCCCCGGGGCCGAGCCGATATAGACGACGCCCCGGGGACGTGCCCGGGGCCGATGGAGAGGGCGCCCCGGGGACGAGCCCGGGGCCGATGGCGATAACGCCCTGGGGACGACCCGGGGCCGATGGAGCGATGCCGCCCCGGGGACGAGCCCGGGGCCGGTGGAAAGATGGCCCCCCGGAGATCTGTCGTGGCCGAAGACCCACGCGTCCCCAGGGCATGTGGGACCCCCTGTCCCATTTCGCCGACAGTGGCCCCTGGCCCTGTTGCTCGGCCGGGATCTGCCTGGGCAGGAACAGGGCCACGTCTTGAAGAAAAGAGGGGACGCAGGGTGCACCTAGTTCGCCATGGGCTAGTGGAGCTTGGCTCACTGGGAACAGGTATGGCCGGGACCCGGAGGCCCTGGCTGTAATGCGGAGGATATGTGTCCGGGACCCGGGGGCCCCGGACTGAAATGTGGTTCGATATATGCCGGGTTCCGGGGGCCCAGGCTTGAATATGGGATGTGAGACGACCTTCCGGACGCATTCTCGCCGGGGCGATGCTGTCCGGGCTATCGCGCCCTATTCCGGGTGTCGCGTTCCTAGGCTTGCACTCGCCTTGGCGAGGCCGCCCTGGTTCGGCACCTCAGTGTCGGGCCCGTGGCACGGGTTCGGGAATCCGTGCCGCGGCTCAAATATGTGCCTGGGACCCAAAGGCCCCGGACTGGAATGTGATTTGATATGTATGATTGATATGTGCCCGGGTACGGGGCCCGGGTAAGGACATGGACCATATCGGGACGATTTCCCCGGACCCGCGTTTGCCGAGCGCGGCGCTGTCCGGGTACTCGCGCCTTATTGAGGCTATTCCGGCTCGGGAGTGGGATTCGGACCGTCCGCATAGAGGTAGGACCGTCTGAGTCGCTACAACCGGACCGTCCGTCGAGGGATCGGACCGTCCGAATCGCCTCGATCGCGCTTGGGGTACTGCCGCTTCTACCAGATCTCGGGCTCGGCTCCCTCGGGAGGGCGCGAGCTCTAGAGACCGGGAGCAGCTATGCGCCCAGGAGCCAGGGGCTCCTATCCGCACGGGCTCAGGTCCCTTACGAGGGAGCGAGCTCTCCATGACAGGGAGAAGACCATCAAGCAGGAGCTGCCGATCTCGTCGGGAGCGGTCGTTCAACCGGGAACTAATCAACCGGGAGAGGCCGATCAACCGGGAGCGAGCGAACTCTCGAGACCGGGAGAAGACCATCAACCGGGAACGGATCAACCGGGAGGTGCCGATCTATCGGGAGCGGTCGGTCAACCGGGCGCAGCCGATCAACCGGGAGTGAGCGAACTCTCGAGACCGGGAGAAGATCCTCAACCGGGAGCGGCCCATCAACCGGGAACGGATCAACCGGGAGCGGCCGATCAACCGGGAGCAGCCGTTCAACCAGGAACTCATCTACCGGGAGCGGCTTGCCCGGACTCGCGCTCGCACTTGCGCTCCGGTTTGCCTGTCTTGTACCAAGAGGGATATTTGCATATTTATGTGATCAAGTTTATATTTTCATACCTTGGTTTATGGTGTTGTTTGGAGGTTGTTGGTGTTCGGGGCCTCGTGTCCGGGAGCGCCGAACACCGGGCGCGATCTTGACAGCGGGAGCCGGCAGTCGTGAACAACCGCCGGGCCCGAGGCCCTTAGCCGGGCCCTGGCACAGCCGCCTGCCCCGGGAGCTCGGTCCCCAGGGGCAGCGATCATGATGGTCTCCCGCCCCGGGGACCCGGTCCCCGGGGCGCAAGCATCCGGACGCGGGCCTTCTGGAGCGATGAAGTCCATGGCTCCGGCCCCTTCCGTCTTGCGGATCCGGGGGCCTTCCGTGCCCCCGGGCGTCGCTGGCCGAGGGGGTGCAGCGAGGACAGCCCTTTGACTCGCCGGGAGCCCTTCAGGGTCTGATCCTGACCGGGCGCAGGGTCCCCCGTCAGCGAAGTACTCGGCGCGTCGCCAGGGCCGGGTAGGAGCTGGGCAGGCCGGGCACCGCGGCCGGTCCTGGAACCTAGGTTGTACATACAACGGGGGAAGAATACAAATTGAGTAATATGTAAAGGTGGATAAGGTAACGTATCTGGACATTGCGAAGGGCGTCGTGGCACTGCGAACACGGTCCCGGGGCCGGGAGCGTCGCTCGCCCCCGGGAACGTTGAGTACCGGACCGACTCGCCGTGAACCGTCGTCGCGCCCAGGTCCCCTTCGCGGGGCCTTGAGCAGCAGCCTGCCCCGGGTGCTCGGTCCGCGACGGCTGCGAGGGGCCCGGCGACGAGTCCGGTGGGACGGTCTTGTCCGTAGTTTCGACCCCTCCTGTCTTCCGGGTCCGGGGGCCCTCCGTGCCCCCGGGTGCCTGTGGCCCTGGGAGCGCCGCGAGGCCGCGGGAACAAGCTTGACCGGAGATGGGGCCGCCAGGCAGCGAAGCGCCTGGCGCCTTGGCGGCCGCCGGGGGAGAGCTGGCCAGGTCGGGCGCCGTAGCTCGCCCCGGGGACCTAGGCTGTCCGTACAACGGGGCAAGAATACAGAATAAGCAATGCGTAAAGTCGGGTAAGGTTACATATCTGGATGTTGTAAGCGGCAGTGTGGCTTCGCAAGCACGATCCCAGGGCCGGGAGCGTTGATCACCCCCGGGAGCGCCGAGCATCGGGCCGATCCGCCGTGATTCGCCGTAGCGCCCAGGTCCCCGGGAGCTCGGCCCCAAGGGGCCGCGGGAGTCCGAGCGCGAGCCTTGCGGAGTTGGTTCAGTCCGTAGGCTCGGCCCCTTCGTCTTCCGGGTCCGGGGGCCCTCCGCGCCCTCGGGAGCCTGTGGCCCTCCGAGGGCCGTGAGGCCGCGGGAACAAGCTTGACCGGAGACGGGGTCGTCAGGCGACGGAGCATCCGGTGCCTCGCCGGTTGCCGGGGAGGAGTCGGCCAGGCCGGGCTCTGCAGCCCGCGTCGAGGTTCGGAAAGTCTGCCTAAAATCTGCCGGGAATTGGTGTAATCTGCACACGATGAATTGTGAGAGTATTTGGCTCGTTCCCCTGTCCGTTCCATGCTACGAATCGTGGCGTCGATCATCTCCCGATGGCGTCCTCGGAGTCGCAATCGTGCGGAGGAAAAGATCACGCATAACCATTTCACCCCCTACCTCCGGAAAGAACCGACCCCGAAGCTAGCCAGGCAAGGCGCCGGAGCCGCCGGGACCCGGGGCGCCTCCCGGAGGGCGCCCTTAGGTCCCCGCGAGCTCGACAACGCCCTGGACCTAGCACATTGGGATACGATTACTCGTCGGTAGGGGACTGATGATAATGCGTGAACCCCAACCATCGCACGGGCGCGGCCCGATTATGCCCCCCAAGGGACGAGGCAGCCACGAGCGCAACACATGGAAACAGACGGAAGGGAGGATACCGGGAAAGATATTAAAATGCTGTTTATATGAAAGCGTATACGCATGGGGCCCTGGCCAGCGCCGAGATTTTGATGAATCCGGCGCTGGCCCGGGCACACCGGAACTTACAGGGTGTATTTATAGATGAAATTTGTGAAGATGCTCCCAGGCTTACCGAGCCCGGTCGGGAAACACCGATCACCAGGAAGGGGCCTTCCCACGGGGGGAAGATTTATTTCATTCCGACCCGTGCGAGGACACGGCGGAGATTCTAACCCCCAACCTGGAGTGATCAGGCCCGAACCTTACGCCAAAGATAGCGCTTGAGGCCTTGCTGGTACGAGTGACGTGGGGCGAAGCGCGCCACCTTGGTTCCTCGGGGAAGTCGAGGTCGCCGAGCTGCATGTTGTTGTGGTTGATGACGCCGTTGTAGCGCTGTACCGTCCAGCGAGGGATCGGACCATCCGACGAGGGATCAGACCGTCCGTTCCGCCTCGATCGGGCCTGGCCTGCTACCGCTCCTGCCGGGACTTCTTGACGCGCTTGGCCAACTGCTGGACGGCGTGGCACTCTATGAGGTTGTGCAAGGCCGTCTCGTGGACGGTGCACCACTTCCGGGCCATTGCCGGCTCGACGCGCTCGGCCATCTTCTGGACGGCACGGCACTCCGTGATGTCGTGCCGGTCCGTGTCATGGAAGGTGCACCACCCTCGGGCTATGGCCGGCTCAACATGCTCGGCCAAGCCCTGGATGGCGCGGCACCCTGTGAGGTCGTGCCAGTCCGTCTCGTGGACAGGGCACCACTTCCAGGCTACTGCCGGCTTGAGATGCTCGGCCATCTTTTCGACGGCCCGGCACTCCGTGAGGTCGTGCCGGTCCGTCTGGTGGAAGGCGCACCACCTCCGGACCATGGCCGATGGCGGCGGTGCAAGTGTGGCCTTCCGGCGCTTCCTCCTGTTCCGCCGTGATGCAGAACGTGAGGTTTTACCATCTTCTCTAGGACCCTGGTCGGGGGCCCCAGGACTTGCGGCAGCGTTCGCGCGCCGCTCGCGCTGCCACTCGATCATGGCCCGGGCGTCCTCCTGAGCCCGCATCCGGTTTAGCCGATCGCGGAGGTCGCCATGGCCATTGTTGACCGGAGGCCCAGCCCGCCGGGCTCGCGCCGTGCTCCCCCAGGAAGACGGGGAGCGTGGCGGGCTCACCGCCGGGCTAACGTCTCCCGGCGGGGTGAAGCCGCCGGGCCCCTCGCTAAAGTTCCGCCGACGATGGCCTCCTGCCATGAAGTGCGCCGGTCTTGGGGACGTCAGCGTGTCACCTGAAAAGGAAACTCCCCCTACCTGGCGCGCCAGCTGTCGGAGGATGAAACCTCGACGGTGGGAAGTCAGGAGACCCCCCTTTGAGATTCGGCCAGGGGAGTAGTTCTCAGCTGACTGCGGCGTCAGACGGATCAGCGCTCGGGCAGGAAGAGGAGGGCCCGAGCTGGAAGACACAGAGGTTCGGACCGTCCGATTCGGGACCGGACCGTCCGAACCGCGATAACCGCACGAGAGAGAGAGAGACGGGAGGCGTTTAGACAGGTTCGGGCCGCCGGAGCGTAAAACCCTACTCCTGTGTGTATGCTATGTGGAGATGAATGTGGTTTGCTGTGTTACAAGGTGAGCTCAGCCCGCGGCCGGAGCCGGAGAAGAAGAGCAGTAGGTTGAGAAACGAGCTTGGGTGCTGAGAGCTGGGAGTTAGAGGTCCTCCGTTGGGTCTGCCCTTTCACCGGTGGCTTGGATCCTCCTTTATAGAATTAGGGGAGTCCACAGTGCCGAGATCGATGAGAGAGCTAGCTATCATTCGCTCGCACGCACGCCGCCGCCTGCCGCGCTGGAGGGAGGTCCAGTCGCCGCCTGGCGCTGCGACTGCGGTCGGCCGGAGCATGGCCTGCTGTGGGCGGCTAGAGCGTCAAGGTGCTGTCGGCTCAGTCGCCGAGGGTAGCTGGTTTGGTTGTTTTGCCGCTCGGCTGCGGGCAGCTGGAGTACAGAGATGTGACAGGAAGATGTGACGGAGGTTATCTCCTGGAGATGCTGTCGGGAGACAGGCGGGAGGCGCCCTGTCGCCTCACCATTTATGTGGGTAGTTGGAGAGCTGGCGCAGAGCCTGCCGAGGGCCGACATGTGGGCCCTGGGCAGGGAGAGAGGCGATGGCGCCTGGAGGCAAGGCACGGGCCCGAGGCCAATGAGGCCCCGGGGCCGAGCCGATATAGACGACGCCCCGGGGACGTGCCCGGGGCCGATGGAGAGGGCGCCCCGGGGACGAGCCCGGGGCCGATGGCGATAACGCCCCGGGGACGACCCAGGGCCGATGGAGCGATGCCGCCCCGGGGACGAGCCCGGGGCCGGTGGAAAGATGGCCCCCCGGAGATCTGTCGTGGCCGAAGACCCACGTGTCCCCAGGGCATGTGGGACTCCCTGTTCCATTTCGCCGACACTACTTCATAACTGGGTAGTCATAAAAGTAGTCTTTAGATTTGTTATGAAACATGTAGTGTGATGTGAATGATCAAGATAGAATTTGCCTCTCTTTACGAGAGAGATATCTCTGTGCCCCTCGATGTATTGGATTATAGAAGTGCATGGCTATGCTAGGGTGATTGAGGTGTCAACCACAAGTTTGTAATCCATCACAGGATCAAGAGAGTAATTGAACTATTAAGAGGATGACACAAGTCTCGCCTTGAGCTCAATCGATATCGTGAGGTAAAGGGATTTGTACATGAGGACATTACATGTTCAGCCGATATGATCTTTACATATATTTTGGGGCTAATATGCCTTGCTAGAGGCCGCTATTAACAGGGTGACCAGAAAGACTTTTCCGGGTCGTGATAAAATATACGTGAACCTATAGAGTAGCACGCTTAATGGGTTGGAACACTTATTCGAATGTGATTCGAATATGGGCTCGATTCGGATAGAGATTCGAGTAAACTCTTATTGGGTCTCAGTCCACGAGGCCCAAGTGAGGAGGTCTATATATAGGGAGGCAAGGGGTCGAGGAGATTCACGTTTTCGATTGACCTCAAGCCAAACCCTAGCCACCACCTCCCGAGCCAAACCCTAGCCACTCATGAGTGCTAATACACTCGCAATCGGCGTTCCAGCCCCGGACGTGTGGATACCGGTGGAGGCGCTGCTCATTGCGGCGTTGATCGGCATCAACGCTGATTAGATCTACTCGTAGTGTGGTTGATCGCGGTTTGTTCGCGGAAATCGACTACTTCCACTACTACCTCAATGCGCGCATGGTTGGACCGGCTTCTCCAACCCTTCTTCCGCTGCACTGCACGTCTAGTGGTAACGATTCATGATCCCTCTCTCGCATGATGTCATGGTGTGCGCGGTAGAAAAGTTTTGTTTTCTGCTATTGTAGCCTACGCGTACTCCTTCAGTGGTATCAGAGCCATCTTGCGTAGTTTGCGATCTGGATCATCGCATATGTTGATATGCGGGAGTAGTAGATTGGATCTATTGCAGTCTAGATTAGTCGGTTCATGTGATAGATCAATGAAGGCACGGATTGATAAGATCAATTCGTGAATAGGGGTTAGATAAGGCGTGAATCATAACACTATTAGCGCCCTAGAGATTGTCTCGGATCGGCATAAGGTAGGTTATGCCGAATGCTAGTAGGTTATAGATCTGATAGCCTTGGGCTAGTGGAAAAATTAGAGTCCTGGATATTGTCTCGGATCGGCATAAGGTGGTTATGCCGAATAGTTTTTCACAGCGATTTCATAGATTGGATCTGTGAATTTCATAGCGGGACCACCGTGCGAACCCCCCTTGTATAGTGTCATGGGTTCACATCGTTAGGTAGAATGCGATTCTACATCTAACTTATTTTTGCAGGGAATGATGTGAATTAGTATGGCCTTATAGCTTATTTGGAATGTATGAGATGTATATGATGCATGTAACATTCGTTCATGACCTGTGTGCCATGATTTTTTAGCTTTTGTTAGATGTCTTAATTGTATTTAATGACCTGCATATCGACCTTAGTGCTTGAATCCATCCTTGTAATCTTCCATTGCTAGCTATTATAGGTAGTAGCCTAGACTTGAGGTTACAAGTTTTTGTAAAATATTATCATGATTAACATTTTGTGATGAACAATTGGCCTTGCAAATGATTTATTTAATAAAATTTGGTCTGAAAATATATGTGGATGTTGGTGTGAGTGTGTGTAACTAATGTGGGTTAGGTTGTGATATCTGTGCCTAGAAACGGTTGTTTTGTCTATTTGTGTGCAGGTGACTTGAAATCTAACCTTGGTCAATGGTGAGGACCAGGACTACGCTCAGGGAGGAGCCGAGGTCTAGCACGGTCGGGATGCCATGTGACAAGGTTGGACTAAAGTCAATTTATCTTGGAGTCAATATTAGTCAACGGTAGGATCGTGACTACGCACAAGGAGGAGCCGAGGTTCAGAACGATCAAGGATGCCGGATGACGAGATTGGACACAAGATGGCACACAGTGGATGAATACCGTGTGGGAGGTCTTCACAACGGGCTTTGCAAATTAGATATGCAAGCGTTGGAGCAAAATAGGAGAACGAAATCGGAATGTGTGTGCGAACCGGATTGCTACAGTGCCAGGTTGATACAGTACCAAAACGGACTGCTATAGTGCCGAACCGGATTGCTATAGTATTCGGACTGCTACAGTAATTACTGCATGTGAGGGAGTCTGAGTTGGCTATGGAAAGGAGAATTTAATTTGGAAATTATAAATAGATTTAGTAATTAAGGATTTGAGTCCTAGTGAGAATAGGAGTTCTACTCCTACTTTGTGTAGATGTTTTAGGTATAAATAGATGAGGGATGGAGGCTCTAGAGATATAACTTTTGGAAGAGAGAAAAACTAGGGTTTAATTTTGAGAGAGGAGAGTGCTTTGTATGCACTTTGTAAACACATCTTGACGTAATAAAGTTAATCTACTTTGAAGAGCATCTTCAGTGTGTATCCTTCTGAATTCAAACGGTTCGTCCGATAAGAGCGCGGCGGCGAGACGGCGGTTCTACCGGTGGACATACGGTGGTCAGACCGGCGCAACAGAGATGGTCTGACCGGTGCACTCCATCCAGGTTTGAGGGTTTCTTTTATTCCGTAAAAGATTTTGGTTTTTTGTGTTCCTACCATTCACCCTCCCTCTGGTAGGCTTAATTCTTATCTTTCGATCCTACAGTTTTCAAGCATGGTGACCCAAAGAAGAGATGTGGAGGATGAAGATCATCTACATGTATATGGAGATGGGGATCACCATCCTTTTGGGCCATACTAATTCACAGATGTATGTGTTTATCTGTGATGTTTTCTATCTTACTCTTATGCAATTATATATGTGATATGTTGCTATGGTAGGATTGAGTACCTCATAATAAAAATTAGGTGTTTATGCTCTTCCATATGTTACACCAAAACATAATGATCACCATATTGTAATCCTACCAAAGTAGGATGCAGTCGGTTATCATCATTATTTGGGGTAGATGTCAGACATCTACATGCGGAAGCATTTGGTTTACTTAACAAGGTCATCAGAACGGTTTTGGATCTTGGGGCACAGGTTGGGGCCGGGGCATAGTGATGCCACCCAACAAGCAAGAGTCACATAGGGATGTGATTAGCAAGGTGTTACTTACCTATATCACCAGTTTTCTAGTCGTAATGCCAAAGCTCACTAGGATTTAGTGAAATAAGGATCTTGACCCACTATATAACTTAGAGGGAGTTTTGTTGCAAAACACATAGTGGGAGTCTTTTGTTAAATAATTTAATAAAAGATGAACATAAACATAGTGCTAAACCTTGCATATTCTTATATTGTAGATCATGTCAGCTAACGCAGCATCCAGTTTTTTTAATTTGCGATCTGTTCTTGAGAAAGAAAAACTCAATGGAACGAATTTTATGGATTGGTATCGCAACTTGAGAATTGTTCTCAAGCAAGAGCGCAAGGAGTATGTCCTTGAGACTCCTTTTCCCGAGAACTTGGCTAATAATGCTTCTGTGGCTGCACGGAGAGCTTATGAGAAGCATACGAATGATTCCCTTGATGTGAGCTGTCTCATGCTTGCCATAATGTCCTCTGAGCTTCAGAAGCAATATGAGAGCACAAATGCTTACAATATTATTGTGGGGTTGCGTGGTATGTTTGAGAACCAAGCAAGGGCTGAGAGGTTCAACAGTTCAAAGTCCTTGTTTGCGTGCAGGCTTGCGGAAGGGAATTCCGTCAGCCCTCATGTGATTAGGATGATTGGCTACATTGAGAGTCTGAAAAACCTTGGTTTTTCTCTTAGCCAAGAGTTGGCTACTGATGTGATTCTCCAGTCGCTCCCTCCGAGTTTTGAGCCATTCATATTGAACTATCATATGAACAACATAGACAAGACCTTGGCTGAGTTGCATGGGATGCTTAAAACTGCCGAGGAAACCATTAAAAAAAGCATCAGTCATGTGATGATGATGCAGAAAGGCAAGGGCAAGCCCAATGTCAAGAAATACGCGGTTAAGAGAAAGTTAACTCCCGATGAGATCGCGAGCAGATCTAAGGCCAAGCAAGACTAGAAGGGCGCTGCTCCTGATGCAGTTTGCTTTTACTGCAAGGAATCAGGACATTGAAAGAGGAACTGCCCAAAGTACTTGGAGGATCTCAAGAAGGGAAGTGCGACTTCCACTTCAGGTATAAATGTTATAGAGATCAATCTGGCTTATATTGTGGACAGTGTGGTGAATCGATCATAACGGCACCTTGTGATTCATAATGTGTAGCAAAAGGCATCATACACACCATGAATCAATCATATGGAGGCATCATGACATGTAATAAACTACGTATAAACTATTTAACTCTAACCCAAGCTACGACTGTATAGGCACAATGAATCATAACATGTTTCATGGCTCATAGCCAATTACATATTGACACATAACTTTGGACCACCAATCGCATCACGTGTTTAATAGACCGTTATGATGCCATGGCGTCGCAACCAGGTAATGCTGAAATCATAAGTAAGGAAATACTGGGTCATGATTTGTTCAGTCATTGTAACTCGACAGATTGAAAGTCATAGCAATCCATAAATGTTTAAATATGGAACAATTGAATCATTAAAATTTTCAAACAAAAACAAAATACTTCAACAATTCATCATCGCCATTGATATGCTTGTCACACATTTTTCTCAGTCTTGTGTTGAGAGGATGCAATTGGTGGCATGGAAGTAAAGGGTGAGAAGCTGGTCCAGTGAGCAGACCAGCGTAGGGGTGAGGAAGAAAGGTAAGGGATCTTTGGCACCATTAGCGGTCTTCCCAAGGCCATCATGGCCATGATGAGCGTGAGGATCTAAATATCATGGGCCAATCGCCATAGTAGATGTAGGTCTCCCCATCCAAGGGTTGTCTAGGTGAGGAAGAAAGGTGAGGGATCTTTGGCACCATTTGTGATCTTCCCAAGGCCATCATGGCCATGATGATAGTGAGGATCTGACTACTACCAAGGGCCAGTCGTCATCGTCCATATAGGTCTCCACATCCCAAGTCCATCTTGTGATACCATGCCTCCAAAATCTGTATTTGTCTGCTCTACACAATGAGCGGATCTATGTATGCCTAGTACCTCATTTACACTTTCGTCCTTGCTTGTATAAAAAGGTTAACACAGGGTACCATGGATTGATTGCTACTTGGCTCTAAACCACACCACTGCTACATGCTTTAAATGTACTAGGGTTTTACACCGTCAGCGCCCTTGTCGCCCCTAGGCTGCACCATATGATCTCGCTACAACCACCCCTCCCCACATCACGAACTCCATTGCTCCACTATTCATCACTCATGTGTTCCCATCAGCTTAGTGTCAGGGTGGCCATATCTGGCGTCCCCAAATGAAGAATAGATGGATCCCATTTCTCCAGGTGTTGGGAGAAGAGAGGGTGCATTGGGCCTGAGATAGCAAGGTAAATACAGGCAAACGTGGCTAGGGAGGAGGGAGTTTGATTTGGAATGTTGTAGATGCAGTGAGAGAAGGGGAATGAGAGCAAAACGTGGATTTCAAAATGAGGGGAACCAAGCAAACTAGTGTACATTCAGGGTTTTATATACCAGTTTTCACTCTTTTACAATCAGTTAAATATCTAATTTCTAATTTTTTTTGTCTCATCTTGAAATTCCATCTTAGGCAACCACAGGTGTCAAAAAAGTCTACATATATGAGGGAACTCAATGTTGCGTCACATCTAGTATCGCCAATGGACCTTATATCTAGTAGAGTCCATATGGGTGTATCCTAGAGTGCTATCCTTTTCCTCCTCCTCCTCTTAGTTATTTTGAAAATTTTGGATTTTGTTTTATTTGTTTCTACATGAACAAATTGTTTATTGCAGTTAATCGATTGTGTGACAATTGCTTCATTGTTTAGGACCACATTACTCGATTCAATTAAAACAACCATTGCTGCTCATGTGATCTTGACGTGCTTATTTCTACCAACAATTTTGTATTACAATTACCAATGTTTGCTTGTTTCTTTCATTAAAGCTAGAATCGAAACCCACATGGCGAGGTCAATCGCACATCAAGGTTTTTTTTTGTGTGTGGTTTGGTTGGTAGATTGCCTTTCAGATGTCGTGCTTAATAAAATTTTTGGTATCCCCCTCATCGAGAGATTATGCAACCATGGTCTAGATACACTGTTGCCATTTGAGTTTGCTGCAGATTTCGACACACTCCAGGAAATGGGAGGTGGAGGTTGAGTCCGAGCTGCAGGCCTGTACAGACAGCCTACGCATGGCGGGGATGTACTCAGATCTGGGCATAGCGGAGCTCGAGCACTCTAGCTAAAACCATCCTGCTCATGGTAGCCATTAGCTCCCCCTTGCCTTGACTCCATGGCACCACGACCCTGTCCTGATTTCCATGGCGCCCTGCGCACGGTGAAATCCATGATGGTTGCCTCACAAGGATCAGGTGGTTGTTGAGGAAGTGGTGAGCTTGCCGGCTATGGAGCCATCAAGTCATCCTCGATTGACTATGGCAGCGAGGAGGCGGACAGGTGGCCGATCCTTTTCCTCCTGTCATTTGCAAGATCCACACCTGGCTCTTGTGATTGTCTTTTCCTAGACTGAGCCCCTAGCACCAAGCTCATTGTCCTCGGTGCCATCCACCTCATCATCGCTAACCTCTCCTCATGATTCCCCTATCGCCCTTGATTTGGTGAGCTCGAGCTCAAGCCAGCATATCGAGCTTCTGGCTGGCTCCCTAGAACGCCTCCTCAGTCCACAATCTCGACCGATGACAACCACAATGGCTGATGTTTCTGCAGCAGCAAGGCAACAAAGATGGCAAGAACTACTCTCATTTGTATTTTGTGTTGGTTATAAAAATTGTAAATTTATAATTACGTGTTTATTTGCAATATGTTACGAACTACGATGCTTCACTAGGATAGAACACCTGCCCATATGTTCCCAATACGTTAGGTGGTTGTATAGACCTACAAGAGAAATTCTAGTTGGGTACAAGCCATTAGACATTGTTATAATTGAGGGTTCTTTTACAGTACACTGTACTAGTGATAGAGGAGCACTAGTATAGATGAAATCTAACTGTTTATTTGTATAGGTATTTTGTAAATGACGTGATAATTTTAGAATTTTTCTACAGAGATATAAGATTGTAATTAATCTTTGCACAAATCTTAAAGTATATATATCAAATTATATATATGTCATGATTTTTTTTCACAAAACCCTTATACTATTACGTACTACTTGCGTATACTACTCATATTATGAGAGGGATTTTACTAGTATAAGGTGGATCTACACCGTTGGATCACTAGTACGATCCACTAGCATAGGGTAGTATGGTGTATCGTAAAGAAACTCATAATTGATTACCAGATCGGCTAGGCTGGGTTCCAGATTACGAGCTAGCACAGAGTATTCCTGGTTTTCAATTTACTTTGTTTTGGTGACTTTTCTAATATGCTAGCTACCGTAGCTCGCTCATTCATTCACGCGTGTCCCGGCTTGCTCCATTAAGAGTTTATTACAATTCGTGATGGCTCTCATTACAATCAATTGAATGCGGGACGACCATGCGTTCAAACTTACACTACTTTCTATAATTGGTTGTGATCTATGATATCTTGTTACAATTTCATGTCTGCAGGATCGGCATGGTTTGGGATATACATAGATTTTTGAGTTTATACATAATTGATTATGAGTCTTGCTACGTGTATATACTAATATGTAGGAAAAAATATATATTCTAGAAAAATGAGCAACAAACAAAAGCAGCAATATGTAAGCACCTTTGATTGATTTTAAACAATCCTTTTTTACTTAGTTACAAATAGTTTCAATTGTCAGTATGCTTTATTTGTGATAGGTGAAACTAATTTTTTGTCAAACGATTGTTTTATCTCAATGCATACCGAGAGATATATCTTTGCCCATTGTGGTGCAACTGTTGCACTTCCATGAGACAAAATCCAGGCACGGCCTTTGGATAATGCATCATTGTCTTCCTCAAGCACCTCCCCAAGAGCCTTAAGGTAGCATAGTTAACACAAGAGCCAAACATGGTGCTTGGGCCCAAAGTATGTGTACTCCAACCCCCATCTTCATTCTATAATTATAACACATCATCTGTAATTACAAATGTTTGTTCTATTAAATATTTTATTAAAATAAATTATGAGGAAGTTTGACATGCCTGAATGTTGTAAATGTAGCGGCATATCTCACGTATATGCTCCGATGATAAGACATTATTGAGTGATTGAGTCACATGTAAAGCAAATATCTGTGGACAGACACAAAAATTGCAGTATATACTATGAAACTGATGGTTTGATAAGTCACTCCAAAACAAATCATAGCCATGATGAACACATTATAAAATAATAACTGGAACTACTTAACAAAACTACATCACAGTACATTATCTGAAAAATCATAATTAAATCAGCCCTACATGAATCAGTTAAAGGAATACTTAATTCTGAAAAGGATTAGGATTCCTTTGGAATAAAGGAATTTTGGAGGAATTTTGATGGATTGGATTCCTATGGATATAATTTCTATATGGTCCTTTGAAACAAAGGAAAGGCTATTCCAAATTCTTTTTAAATTCCTTAGTATTGTCTCAAATATTCCTTACAGGGCCGGCCCAGAGGGGGGGGGGGGGGGCGGCTGGGGCGGCCGCCCAAGGCCCCCAAAGTTGAAGGGCCCCACCCCATAGCATGTATATGTACAAGTATTAAGGATAAAGCCTATTTATTTAAAGCACTTGGTAAATTTGAGTTTATTCTTGGTATGGTAATTTGGCATGACATTCTATATGCTGTAAATAGTGTGAGTAAGAAATTGCAGTCTCCGACTATGTGCATTCACACTACCTTACAGCAAATAGAAAGCATGAGAAATTACTTTAACAATTATAGAAATGAAGGTTTTGCTTCGAGCATGGTCATCGCCAAAGATATTGCAATTGAAATGGGTGTGGAGGCATCATTTCCAGTAAAGCGCCTAGCTCAGAGAAAAAAATAGTTTGATGAAAATGACTACAATGAAGAAATTCTAAAAGCTGAAAAAGCTTTCGAAGTTGATTATTTTTTGGTTGTCGTTGATATGGCAAATACTTCATTGAAAAGTAGATTTGAGGAACTCCAGGCATTCAAGAGTATATTTAGGTTCTTATTAAGCGCAACCATCTTGAAGGCATTGAATGATACTAAACTGAAAGAATGCTGCACTAAGTTTGCAAAAACATTTTCTTCAGATGGTTCATGTGATGTTCAGTTGAATGATCTTATATCCGAGTTAAGGATTATGAAGTTAAGTATGCCAGAAAGAGCAATGTCTTCTATGGAGATTTTTGAGTACGTCACAGAGATGGATTGTTATCCTAATATTTCTATTGCATATCGGATCTTATTTACGGTGCCTGTGACTGTTGCATCAGCTAAAAGAAGTTTTTCAAAGTTGAAATTGTTAAAGAATTATTTAAGGTCCACAATGTCTCAAGAACGGTTGAATGGTTTGGCCACTTTATGCATTGAGAAAAAATTATTGGATGAGATTGACATCGATAACATCGTCAGCGAATTCGCAGCAAGAAATGTTAGAAGAAACTTTTAAGGTAATATGTACAAATAATTATATGAATATTTTATTTTTGAATGACTTTTATATTGATAATGATATTCCTTATAAATAAGCAACTTTTAATTTTTATATATAGGGGCTCCGGCTTGTAGATTCGCCCCGGGCCCCCGAAATCTCAGGATCGGCCCTGATTCCTTAGTATTGTCTCAAATTGTAGAGATTTTGGAGAATTTCCATCATGAGATCTCTCATAGAAATTGATGTGCTAAGACACTCAAATCCTATGCGTTTTCTATCCTATATTTTGAAAATTCTGTTCCAAAGGAGCCCTTAATATTTTTTTTCCTGCGGAAATGACATATGAAAAAGGAAAGAAAACAATGCCTAGTTAGTTTTTATCTCTGCACAAATCATATCTAGTAAATTATTCATGTAAGAAATATATAGGAATGTTCTAATTTTCATGTATTTTTCTAGGCAACAAAATAACAAAAACTTAGTTTTGTTAATTAGTACAATAACCATTAAATAATAGTTACAGCACGCACTAATTGAAAACTAAATCACGTCAAAATATCCCTTGTAACACACTAGCGATCCATTCATCCGCAGTGACACAGTTTTTAATATTATACTTTAACCCTTAATTACTTTTACAATATATCATAGACAGCAATGAGGGTAATATTCTTCAAAAGTATTTTTAAATAGAAATATAATAATATCATATACGTGACAAAAATATATTATTAATATAATAATTAGTTAATGTCACCAATGACTCTACAGCACGATAGGATGTCTTACATTTTTATATGTATGGAGAATTAACTAAATAGAGAATGAAGAATATTTTTTTTCTTCTGTGAATGGAAACCACCAGCGATCTGTACGACTAGCTAGCATCAAAGCACGTGTGGAAGATGATGTTGGCTCCTTGCTTGTCCCAGCAATCAAATTTAATGTTCCATAACTAATCCCTAATATATATATTTATGTGTAGATAAAATATAACTGGGTCCTATGAACATTAATTAATTGTTTGGAGGATCCTCGATGGAAGGCACTGGGCCCAGATCTGTACGTAAAAGCCTTCCATCATGGACCATCGCCCATGGGCTCAGAAGCTCAGAGCTCCCGGGGCATCACGCTGGAGCATGATCATGCTGATTCACATATTGCTTTTCTTCTTGTTTACCCATGTAAAGAAATTCAAGATTTAGCTAGAGAAAAAGGCATATATATATATATATATATATATATATATATATATATATATATATATATATATATATATATATATATATATATATATATATATAGATAGATAGATAGATAGATAGATAAAGTTATAATACTGTAGTGTTCTTATGTGCTTATTTTGTGACTTAAATAAAACGAGAAACATCATTAGCGCGTGATTAATTAAGTATTTATTATTAAAAACTTAAAAAATGTATCTATTTATTTTTTTAAGCTACTTTAATTTTTATAAAAAACACATCGTTAATCGTTTTGAGAAACGTGCGCGTGGGATACGAGAAAAGTAAGCCAATGAGAGAAGGAGTGATGAATAGGCCCTAAGTTATGTACGTTCCTGCATGCGCATAAGGAGGTCGCCGCACTCCCTGCGTGTGATCAGGCGGTTGCAAGTGAAGTCGCGGCGGAGCCTCTCAACCTCGGCGCGCTCCTCCGGCGTGCCAGTGTCGGGCTCGAACTCCCACACTTCCCGGCCGAGGAAGCCATTGGGGGAACGAAGCAACGGGTTGCTCGCCCCCTCTCCAATCTTTAGCTTCCACATTGTCAGTTAGGGAGCTATTTAGCTACTTGTGCCTCAAACAAGGCTGGCAATATTATAACGCAACTCCAACGAGTTGTGCTTACTTATTTATAGAAGAGACTAGGAGGTGGCCATTGGCCAGGGTGTTACAGGCCACCTAACTCAATTAATTTATAGTGGGTTCTTTAGAGCAAATTAAATGTAATAAGTGATGTGGTATGGGCTATATTAAATTGCCACGCTAAGGCTGAATATGCTTATGATTTTTGTTTATTGCCCTTGTTTTTTATAAGTATGTTTTTTAATTGCTAAACGGTGTACTTTTTATAAAAAATTTCTATATAAAAATATCTTAAAAAGTCAAATAGATTTATTTTTTAAGTTTTTAAAAGTTAATAATTAATTAATCACACATTAATTTTATAATAGTTTTTATAGAAGAGACTAGGAGGTGGCCATTGGCCAGGGTGTTACAGGCCACCTAACTCAATTAATTTATAGTGGGTTCTTTAGAGCAAATTAAATGTAATAAGGTGATGTGGTATGGGCTATATTAAATTGCCACGCTAAGGCTGAATATGCTTATGATTTTTGTTTATTGCCCTTGTTTTTTATAAGTATGTTTTTTAATTGCTAAACGGTGTACTTTTTATAAAAAATTTCTATATAAAAATATCTTAAAAAGTCAAATAGATTTATTTTTTAAGTTTTTAAAAGTTAATAATTAATTAATCACACATTAATTTTATAATAGTTTTTATAGAAGAGACTAGGAGGTGGCCATTGGCCAGGGTGTTACAGGCCACCCAACTCAATTAATTTATAGTGGGTTCTGGTTAGAGCAAATTAAATACAATAAGGTGATGTGGTATGGGCTATATAAATTGCCATGCTAAGTCTGAATATGCTTATGACTTTTGTTTATTGTTTTTGTTTTTTATGAGCACGCTTTTCGAACTATAAAAGGTGTGTTTTTTATAAAAAATTTCAATATGAAAGTATCTAAAAAATCAAATAAATCTATTTTTCAAGTGTTTAATAGTTAATAATTAATTAATCATACGCAAATGATGTTTTTTTATTTTTTATGCGGTTTATAAGCCCAGGTGAAGAGACGTCACCTTAAATTTGTGAGAGGAACGAAAAGGGTAAAGAAGTGGTCCGGCTGTAGTCTACATGTCAGCAGCTTATGCTTTATGAAAGAATAACATGAGTGAATTATTATTAACGAGTCTTGTCATCTAAGAGGGCCGCTGACGAGGAGCTAAGTTCATATTTACCACATTTAGAGTTGTTGATAGATCTTGTCTTTAATTATGGATTAATATTTTGTAATCATGGATGATATACATAAATTCTTTAAAATTTAATATATTGTAGAGGCCTCTCCTTCTTTTTTTTGTTAAAAAATTATTGTTAACGAAGTAATATGCTTCTATAGTTGACTGCTATATCGGTAGATTGTTAGATTAGCTCTAGACAATAAGATAGAGACAATAGTTAGTTTTATTATTACCGTATGGGTCGGTCTGGTCGGTCTAACATGTATAGATGGACGAGCCAAAAGTAGGCTTAGGGTGCCTTCGTTTTCTATATGTTGGGTGAGCTATTCTCACGGTGTTAAACAGTATTTTTCGTGCGATAACTTTCTATATACAGATTACTTTAAAAATCAAATAAATCCATTTTTAAGTTTATAATAATTAAAGCTTAATTAATCATGCGCTAATGGCTTGTCTTATTTTACGTGCGCTGAAAATGTTAGCCTTACCGACAGTTCGAAATGAAGCCTTAGGCACCGTTCGGCACGAGGAGTTGGAGGAGAAAAATGGCTCGTTTTCTATGAGCACGCTTACCGATACACTAAACAATGTGTTTTTATAAAAAAAATTTATATAGAAGTTACTCTAAAAAATCAAATAATTTACTTTTCAAGTTTATAATAATTAAAATTTAATTAATCATGCGCTAATAATTTATCTCGTTTTACGTACGCTAAAACTTTTCCCCTAACCTCCTCATTCGAAGGCAGCCTTAAACATTATAGGTTAAGCTGGCTCGCTAAGCTGTATGCTCGTAAACAAAGTTACCGCCATTTGCGGCATACCTTGTAAAGTCTTAAATTTATCGTATATTACAAAATAGGAAACACTAAGTACTCACTTCATTTCAATTTATTTATCGTTTTAGTAAATCTCACACTAAACTAGAAGATGTGATAAATTATATTATTATCCTCATTAATTACATTCTAATCAATTTTCTAAAGAAGCAATAAAATTCTTTGTAAGGAGTACTAGTACGGCTATATTGATTAAGGGTAGCAAGGGAAAGATATCTCTAAAAATGTTTTAGAATATTGGAATAAGAAGTATTTTGATAAAAAATAATATTGGAATAAGAAGTATTTTGATAAAAAATTTAAATCCTAAAATAACAAGTAAATTGAAACGAAAGGGGTAATAAAGCACTATTAATTAATTGACTAAAAAGGATAGTGAAACAATTCCAACCACTAAATTCTGTTTAACCACCGCCCAGAGATCCATGTACTCCAGAGTCCGGAGTGGATTGGGCGGGCTGCTAGCTCATGCTTGCTCACTTACTAAGTGTTACACGAATAAGGAGTTAGGTGCGCTGTAATACCTATGCTTTAAATAAATGTATTTTAGAAAATAGTTAGAAAAAAGATGTGAAAATTCAACTTTTAAATGGTTGTTAAAAAGAAGTTCAGGAACCATGAATATGTAGAGCTTGTCGGATTGTGAAAAAAAGACTATAAATTTATGGTAACTGGAGTACAAACTATATCGTGGCAATCGAATCAATGTAGATTCATTGCAATGGGAAAAGAATCACGCTAACCATAACTCATATCATGCGAATAATGTAAAATAGCTCAAATTATAATCAATATTCACGCTGACACTTCAAATCTGTTGCATAAACATGCATAACAATTTCATAAAACTACAAATATTACACACAAAAATATAAGGAATGACATCGAATAAATGTTAAATTGTGAATCCTAGTATTCTAGATCGCATGCTTGCTAAAAGGATCTTAAGCTCGCATCTACTTCAAGCATGCATTCAAACTATAATTTCTCTTAGATAAAATGATTAACAACTTCTTCTATAATGAGTCAACACTAAATCATGTTCATCTAGCAAGCATCCAGCTGGAATCTTCTTTGACAAAAGATTTGCTTTTTCTTTACACCCGATGGTGCCACAGAGAGTTTTTTTCCAGCAAGCTCGTTGTTAGATTAATATGCCTATAAAAGCATTTGCAAATGATGATTATTATAAAAAATAAACTAATAAAATAATTATCATCGAACTATCCTTAGCTTTGCCTCATTTCATCAACGAGCCAAATTGCATGAGTGCATCTAAATACATAAGTGCAGTTACTAAACATGCAGGCATAGAAATCGAAATGAATCTGCTAGCACACTCCCTCATTTTCCTCTTCTTTTGCAAACAACTGCATGTGCTTTTCTGAAGGAGCATGCTCTTCCTCTGCATTTTCCTCCTTTTTTTTTGTCTTGGTCACTGATAACTTGTCTGCCAACCCAGCAAGAGAGGTCCTAGAGGAGACCAGGCAATGTTGTGTGTGCTCAATTCTTTACTAACACAACAATCTCTCTAAATTTCTTGCAGTCTGAATCAAAAATTGTGGACATCACACTAAGACAAAAGATCGAGAACAAATGCAGATGAAACAAAATTTAGATAGGTTTTGACTAAAATAGCAAAATCTTGCTTATGAATCACATATATAAAATAGTCAAAATAACAAATTTCATAGTAACATAGTAAATTACAGTCAACCTTTTGGTGACTGAGATATCGATCTTGACAATGTCTAGGTCTACCACGACTTATAACGTGCAAATTATAAGGAAATGATATTCAAAAGTACCTAATCAACTCTATAAGATTGTTCCTGCAGGAAATTATAGGATTAATTAAAAATATTGAAAAGTATGTCATGTACTGGATTAAAAACAAACAATTTCCATACTTGATTTCTACCGTCATAATTCCAGCTAGTATTATGTATCACAAATAGTTTACAAAATCAGATTGCAGCTTCAGTACTGTAAGAGAAAGAGCTCTGAACTTTGAAAGCTAATCACCCTAGCTTATGTTACTCTAAATTTTGATTTTTCAAACCAGCGACGACCAATAATACCTTTTTGCTTCTTTAACAAATAAATGACCAAGACTAACACACATAAGCAGTTTGTTTTAACTTGATTTTTTTTCACAAATTTATTGCTTTTCAATCAATCTGGAGGCCCTGAGTTGGCCGAGATCGGATCCAGGGGAGACGAGATTGTCAATTCCCCACTCGGACTCGTCAACGCCGCAGCCGTTTTCAATCCCAACATGATGCGGAAAACCCAAACCTCTGAACTTCGACTCGGATACGGCCTAGAGCCGCTCGGGATCGGATCTAGGGAGGTTGGGTTCATCATCATGCCACTCCACTACTGTGACTCTGACTCTTAGTCGGAAAGTAGCTTAGGAAGCTTCTCACATCCACGCGAAATCTTCATGTAATCAAAAGGGAGTACCCCAAGTCAAGATGCACGCCGACTACGTGAACAACAAGAAAAAGAGACTCGCCGACTGCGAGAGTAAAAGGAGGAAGAAGACCGATGCCTACAAGCCTAACGAGACGCCTACAACCGTGAGCTGCGTAAAACTAGGTGGCTAGCACAACAAGAAATCTTCCAAACCAGAGTGGACGGCCACGACGTCTTTGTCACTCCACAATAGAATATTGTGTCTGCTATAACACTTCTGGATACTTTGCAGTTAGGACCTAATCACCAAGCGACATCAACTATCGCCAGAATCAAGGCTATAATAACGGCAATAGCGGTACAACAGCGCCAGGAGATTGGAGATACTTTGATCCCTTCCAACAAAACAACTTCTGACGCTGCTACTTCATCAACCGCGGCGCGACGCCGGGCAGTAGGGTTCGATCGCCGTTACTAGGAGTCTAACCGCGGATCACAAGGCCACAATGATGATCACTGAAGGTATCAGTACGACGGGCACCGGGATAACCGTGACGCTCGGGAATGGCTACACCGTGATCTTCGCCAAGACCTTAACGCTCGTCGCTGTGAATGTGAGAAAGATGAACGCCGCCGACTGGAAGACGAACATGAGTGTTTCGGCCTCCACCATGAGTGGTTTTGCTGTTGCAGTCAGAGCCAGAGCCCCTATTCTGATAAAGGAGTTCCAGCCTTCACGCGCAAGCTACGTCAAGTCGACTGGCCATCAGATTTCAAGCCGATTGGGATACATAAGTATGATGGCAAGACCAACCCGGAATCTTGGCTAACAGTATACACCCTGGCATTCCGAGCAGTCAGAGGCAACCACAAGGCGATGGAAAACTATCTACCTGTCGTCCTAACTGACTCGGCGCAAACATGGTTAACAGGGCTTCCTAGAGGGTCTATTGGCTCCTAGGGGGAGCTCCGCGAGCGCTTCGTGACCAACTTCCATGGCACATACGAAAGTCTGTCATTCGACGATGATCTGTACCAATGTCACCCGAGGAAGAACGAGTCTCTCCGGGACTTCATCAAGTGCTTTTCCGAGAAGGGGAACTCTATCCCCAAGATCAACGACGAGGTGGTCATCGCTGCCTTCCGCAAGGGAGTTAGGGACACACCGTTCAAAAATTCACCGAGAAGAGGAACTCTATCCCCAAGATCAATGACAGGGTGGTTATCACGGACGACTATCAAAAAGTCATGAACGGATCATGTCCTTTCCATCCCAAGGGGAAGCATGCAGCTAAAAACTATTTCATGCTGAAGAAATTTGTCATGGAGGAAACATCCACGTTAGGCAAAGCCAAGGACAAGGAGGACTTGGGCCTAGCCGGCGACTATCAAGACCCCCATGCTAAGTTCAACCAAATATTCAGAGGACCATTGGCATGTGAGTCCAAGCGGAAGCAGAAGCTAGCCGCGTGTGAGGTCAACTCAGTTTCAGCCGATACCCCTTAGTACTTACGGTGGTCTGAGATCGCAATCATGTTCGATCGCACAGATCACCTTGACTGAGTGGCACATCCATGACACTATCCATTAGTCCTGGACCCAGTTATCAAGAATATCAAGCTGAAGAAGGTTCTAATTGATGGTGGGGACGTTCTCAACATACTTTTTGCCAAGACGCTCGATGAGATGAAAATACCTTGTTCTGAGTTACGGTAGAGTACAACTCCCTTCCACGGGGTAATCGCTGGCCTCTCTTCAATACTACTCGGCCAAGTCACTCTACCGATCACCTTTGGCATGCGGTATAATCTTCGCACGGAGAACATCTGTGGAGGCCATGGGCCCTAGGTACCTCATGAGAAGCGATGTGGCCACTCGATAGAGGATGGGCTTGATCGTGTAATTAGGGATACAATAGGACTCGGTGTATGCTATCTTGTATAACAAGAAAAGGGATATACTCCCGACCGGGTACGATATGTTCCAGAACGTAAATCTCTTGGTTAAGTCCGACTGGGATTCCTACCTTGTAACCTTGTTTCCCCGGTATATAAGGGGAGGCAAGGAGTCCCCAGGAGCAGAAGATATCATAATCTCACCAGAGAAACCTCAAAGGCAATACACAACAGCTAGAAGTAGGATATTACCTCACCTTGAGGGCCTGAACTAGGATAAACTCATTTCGTGTTCCTTTGCAATCCATCAAGTTTAGGTCTTGCGAATAGCCCCATGTAATTATTACCGATACAAAGCATCGACAGTTGGCGTGCCAGGTAGGGAATTCGTTGAGATCATCTTCAACAAGGCTGATGGATCTAACCACCGGAGTCGACGACATCAAGTTCTTCCCCGGGCAAGTGATCAGCTTCGGAAGCCTCGACTTCATCGCTGATAAACTCAACAACCTCACCCTAGCTGACTCGTATTCGACCCAATCGGTCAGGAACCAGGCCGACCTCGCGCCATTCGGCTTACTCAATGCTGGAACAATTTTCGGTGACTTGCTATGACGATTTCCAAGATCTACGAGTCTAGGGACAACTCTTCTTTCTGATGTTCGACTCGGACACGGCCTTGAGCTAGCCGAGATCAGGCTGAGGGGAGAAGAGGTCGTCAATCTTCCGTTTGGACTCGTAAACGCCGTGGATATCTTCGATTCAACACTGATGCGGTAGACCCAATCACCTAGAATTCGACTCGGATATGGCCCAGAGCTGCTCGGGATTGGATCTAGGGAGGTTGGGGTTGTGATCACCCCTTTGAATTACTCTGAATCCGACTCCCAGTTGGACAGCAGCTCGGGGAGTTTTTTTTCCACCACATGAAGTATTCATGGCCTCAAAGGGATCAACCCCTGGGCAAGACATGCGCAGTCTATGCGACCAACAGGAGGAGGAAGGCCGCTGGCTATGTGAAGAACAGGAGGAGGACACGCGACGCCTACAAGCCGAGTGCGACGCCTGTAACGACAACTTGTGCAAGACTGAGCGGACTGCCCAACAGGAGATCCTCCAAACCCAAGTGAGTGACCACGATGTCTTTGTGACCCCACAGCAGAACGTCGTGGCCACTGCCATGCTATTAGACCCCTTGTAGTTTGGGCCCGATCACCAAGCCACCCCGACTATTGCAAGGATCAAGGCAATGATCACCGCTGCAGCATGTCAACAACGACAACAGCTGGAGACATGCTCATACCATCAAACAAGATGGCTTTAGATCCAGCACGGCGCCGAGTAGCTGGCTCTAGTCAACACCACTTAGACTCCCATCATACGTCTCTCGGCAACCGAAACAACGACTGACGGTGATATTACCATGATGAGCGCCGGGATAACTAGGACGCCTGAGGATGACTACGGCGAGATCTCCACCATGACATCAACGCTCGGCGCCGGGAACTTGAGGATGAGCATAAGCGCTTCGGCCTCCACCACGAACGCTTTCATCGTCGCAGTCGAAGTCGGAGCCCCCACCTAGATGAAGGAGTTTTGGCGTTTACCCATGAGTTGCAACAAGTCGACTGGCCATCCGGCTTCAAATCGACTGGTATAAAGTGGTACAACGGCAAGACCAACCCAGAGTGCTGACTGACCGTGTACACCTTGGCAGTCTGTGTGGCTGGAGGCGATCACAAGGCCATTGCTAACTACTTGCCAGTCGCCCTAGCTGACTCAACAAGAACATGGCTGACGGGGCTTCCGAGACGGTCAATTGGCTCCTGGGGGAACTCCGTGAATACTTCGTTGCAAATTTCCAAGGAACTTACGAGAGGCCGTCCTCTGAGTACGACCAATACTAGTGCCATCAAAGAAAAAATGAGGCCCTCCATGACTTCATTAAGCGGTTCTCTGAGAAAAGGAACTTAATACCCAAAATCAAGGACGAGGTCGTTATCGCTGCCTTTCGCAAGGGAGTAAAAGATACCCCGTTCATCGCTAAGTTCACTCAGAAGCCACCCAATTCTGTTAAGGCTTTGTTTGACATGGCGAATAAATATGCCGACTCAGCCGATGCTGTCGCTGAGGTGCTTGATGACAAAAAAGAACCCCGACAAAATGAGCAGAAGGACACTGACGACGCGACCCTGACTAAGGTCGAAAACTACAAACACAAGTTGGACGACGTCGTAGCGACTGTCGAGCGCAACTGACTGTGACCCTTGAGGACGGACGATTACCAAAAAGTCATGAACGGGCCATGCCCTTTCCACCCAAAGGGAAAACACGCGGCCAAGAACTGCTTCATACTCAAAAAGTTTGCTTCCGAGCAGACATCAGCATCCGGTGAGCAGAAAGACAAAGACAAGTCAGACTTGGGTGCAGCCGGCGACTATCAAGATCCCCAAACTGAGCTCAATCACATATTTGGAGGGCCATCTGCGGAGACAGAAGCTAACCGCCCCCAATACCTGTGCTGGTCAGAGATGGCAATTACATTTGACCGTGCAGATCATCCTGATCGAGTAATGCATCTAGGACACTACCCACTCGTTCTGGACCCGGTCATCAGAAGCATCAAGTTGAAGAAGGTCCTCATCGATGGAGAAAGCGCACTCAATATTTTATTCGTCAAAACTCTCAACGAGATGAAGATCCCACGATCCGAGCTATGGCCAAGTACTACTCCCTTTCACGGGGTTATCCCCGGTCTTTCTTCAACTCCACTTGGACAGATCACTCTGCTAGTAACTTCAACTCCACTTGGACAGATCACTCTGCTAGTAACTTTTGATACACGGGAAAACTTCCACACTAAGAACATCTGTTTCGAGGTTGCTAACTTCGAGACCGCCTACCAATGCAATACCCAGCCGAACTGACCAAGGGATTTTCTTCTAGGAATACAACATTTCCGACTAGGACTGTATCCTAACCTTGTCGTATAAGGCCATGTATGTCGAGTCCTATTATATCCCTAATTACAAGGTTGGGCCTATCCTCTGTCCGAGTGGCCCAGATACCTCTCATGAGGTACCAGGGCCCATAGCACCAACAGCAGCCTCTGAGACCTTCATAGTTGAGTCACAGCTAATGCCAAGTACTCATCCTCCACGGTGAAGAATTTCTGAGTGCATTGCACCTGAGTACTCTTTGTTCGAGTGCTTCTTCTTCCGAGTCCTGCTTTATGTCAGCTGACAACGAGGCTATGAAGGGCTTCATAGAAAAATATGAATAGTGTGTGTCGAATAGGCGCACCTATTAGGTATAGCCGCGACTTTGTGCTTAATTGTGAAACAATTAAACATAAAGTCAAAGATCTTTAACCTTGTAGTCTTTCTCGAGTAGTATACTACACGATATGTAGACTCTTCAGCATCATGTCAGCTGGAATAATTTTTGCTCAAGGCAACTGTTGGCTAAGCATGTAAGCCGAGTACCACTTTTTGGATTTTAACCCAATATATGGTCAGGTGTGCTTGAGAGATATCTGCATCCCCAATTTTAATGGAGACCAACTATTGATCCTTATAAGGATATATCCTCAATAGCTGATAAATAATCAAAATACCTGAATGTATACACCTGGCTACAGGCTTTGCATGAAGTGCATGTGATTATTTGATCGGTTCATATAAAATAGCACCTGCATCGCGATTTTAACGCGTCCAGCGGGCGACCCAATAGGGCATGCTATTTAAGAACTCATATCTTTAGCCTACTACCGAATAAGCTGACCTAAACCGACCTACCCAGTGCAGCCCTATTTCAGCGTCGGTAACCTCAATTGGTCAGAAGAATCCGTGTCTGCAAGCCTTTCCGGCTTATGTTTTGGATGCAGCATGGTTGCCACAGATGCCCAAGTGAATATATCGCACGATCTGCTTGCCCTCGTCAGGTGTGACATAGTGCATGAGAACTTCGGATGCGCTTTGACGATATAGATCTTCTCTGACTATGATAAAGGTTTTGCTCCGTTGCTTGATTTACTCGGCTTCATTGTAATCGAAGGATTGGGGTCTTCCAGTCTTGAATAATAATGAGCACCTCCGTAGATTCCGTGTTTAATGTTAGTCCTGATTGAAAGCTCTAGTAGTGGCTTGTTGCCATGTTTTTGCCAGATAGGTACCCGAACGCTGCGCTAGCGTAGGATTCGGCTAGCGACCCTCTTGGGGCATACCCAACCTGGCAAAATTGTAGCCGAATAAGGTACCCGAACCTCGCATTAGCACAGGATTCGGCTGGCGACCCTTATGGGGCGTACTCTACCCAACAAAGTTATGGCCAAATAAGGTACCCGAATCTTGCATCAGCATAGGATTCGGCTGGCAACCCTCATGGGGCATACCCTACCCAGCAGAGTGGTACCCGAGCTCCGACTGGTGCCGGAGGTCGGTTATTAGCCGAATAAGGTATCCAAACCTCGCATTAGCATAGGATTCGGCTGGCGACCCTTAGGGGGCGTATCTTACCTAGTAGAGTTGTGACCTAATAAGGTACCCGAACCTAGTATTAGCATAGGATTCGGTTGGCAACACTCATGGGGCGTACCCTACCCAGCCAAGTGGTACCCGAGCCCCAACTGGCGCCGGAGGTCGGTTATTAGCCCACATGGAGCGTGCCAAAGTAAAGGTGACATTCGAGTCCCGACTAGCACGAGTACTCAGTCAATAGCCCTCGTGGAGCGTTCCAAGTGATTTTTGAAGCGTCGCACTCCAAGTGTATCATGGCAGACTGGTCCAACCCCCGAGCGTAGGAGATAGGCTCATAGCCCCGAGTTCCTGTTACGTGGATCCAAAACCGGCTTTACATTACAAACATATCGGATGAGTAGCATTTGATAAAGAAAACAATCACCCGAAGAAAATTGATCTATTTTACAATAGATGTAAATATGTGTTCCTCCTCATATTGATATTAATTTTTCTGAGTAGTTGACCCTTACGTTTAAACACTCTGCCTGACTAGTCATAGCCCCCTAGCGTCGGGAGTCGGCTCATGGCTCTTTCTTAGACACGCATTTTGGGTGACTTAAGTTCATCTTTCATAGAGCAAAGCTTCACGGATCGGAATTTATACTACTTGAGTATTTTTGCAATCATTAAGAGCAAAAACAGAAAATGTGCAGAATGTACACCTATTAGGTGTAAGCGGTTGCGGTATTGGTGAGGCTAAATGAGGAATTGACGATCTCAGCCCTCTAGATCCGATCCTGACTGACACTAAACCGTATCCGAGTCAAACCATAGGGAAGTGAGTTGCCTCCTGGCCTATTTAAATGAGAATATCATATAAAAGAAAAAATATTTATCAGAAAGCAACTTAGCTGTTCGGTATTGCACGAGTTGGGAGTGGGGATGCCATCCTTGCATTTAACCTTTTGAGCCCCCAAGCATGTCACTTATCGTTCTGATAATCTTCAGTTATAGGAGGTCGAAGACGGTTGTGACCAACTACCACAATGAAGTCATCCGACTTGCGTTTGTGGTTCCCGGCTTTAGTCGGGGCCGCGTCATTGGTGTCCTTCCACTCCTTCTATCGGGGTGTCTTTTTGTCATCGAGGGCCTCAACAACAGCGTCGACCGAGTTGGCGTATTTGTTCGCCATGTCAAAAAGAGCCTTGACATAAGAGGGAGGTTTCTGAGTAAACTTGGCAATGAACGGGGCGTCTCTAACTCCCTTACGGAAGGCGGTGATGACGACCTCGTTCTTGATCTTCGGGATTGAATTCCTCTTCTCAGAAAACCTTTTGATGAAATCACGAAGAGACTCGTTCTTCCTTTGATGGCACTGATATAGATCGTACTCAGAAGATGGCCTCTCGTACGTCCCTTGGAAATTGGCGATGAAGCATTCCCGGAGTTCTCTCCAGGAACCGATTGACCTCTTAGGAAGTCCTGTTAGCCATATCCTTGCCGAGTCGGCTAGAGCGATTAGGAGGTAGTTAGCCATGGCCTTGTTATCTCCTCCAGCTGCTCGGATCACTAGAGTGTAGACTGTGAGCTAGGACTCGGGGTTGGTCTTCCCGTCGTATTTTTCAATTCCAGTCGGCTTGAAGCCTGACGGCCAGTCTACTTGTTGCAAGTCATGGATGAAGGCCGGTACTCCTTCATTTGTATGAGGACTCCAACTCCAACTATGGCGGCAAAACTGCTCATGGTGGAGGCTGAAGAGCTCATTCTCGTCTTCTAGTCGGCGACATTCTTCTTCCTCATGTTCGCGGCGTCGTGCGTTGATGTCTTGCCGAAGATCACACCTTAGTCGCCCTCGGAGATCATGGTTGTCCCGACGGTCGTTTTGATGTCGGCACCGCCGGTCATTGTTAGGGTTGCTGAGTGACGTGTGGCGTAACTCCGTGTGCGGCTGACTGGAGCCGGCCGCTCAGCGTCGTGTCGAGGCAAACGAGACCGCCGTTGGAGAAGCCAACCGATTGGTCAGTATGAGAGTATCGCCCGATTGTTGATGCTGCTGACATGCAGCAGCAGTGATCATGGCTTTAATCCTTGCTATCATCGGGGTGGCCTGGTGATTAGACTCAAATTGCAGTGTATCCAGCAGAGTTGCAGTGGCTACAACGTTCTTTTGAGGAGTTACGAAAACGTTGTGGTCGCCGACTCGGGTCTGGAGGATATCTTGTTGAGCAGTCCGCCCAGTCTTGCATAGATTGTCGTTGCAGGCATTGCGCTTGGCCTATAAGCGTCTTGCGTCTCCCTCCTGTTGTTCTCATAGTCGGCTGGCTTCCTCCGCTTGTTGTTCTCGTAGTCGGTGTGCCTCCTGAGTGGGAGTTGAACCCTTGGATATCATAAAGACTTCTCGTGGTGGAGAGAAGCTTGCCGAACTGCTGTCCGACTGAGGTGGTGTTTGAATTGGCTTATTGTCCTGGCTTATAAGTCGCACGTAAAACGAAGAACATCATTAGCGTGTGATTAATTAAATATTAACTATTAGAAACTTAAAAAATGGATCTATTTGATTTTTAGAGATACTTTCATATAGAAAATTTTTACAAAAAACACACCGTTTAGCAGTTCGGGAAGCGTGCTCACGGGAAACAAGGAAATAAGCCAGACAGAGAAGCCGGAATGAACGGTGCATTAGAGTCGGAGTCCGACCGAGAATTGAAGTCGGAATAGTTGATGGGGGTGATTACAACTCCGACCTCCCTAGATCCGATCTCGAGCGACTTTGGGCTGTATCCGAGTCGAACTCCAGGGGATCGGGTTTGCCGTATCAGATGTTGTTTGAAGTTATCCACGGCGTCGCCGAGTCTAAATGGGAGATTGACAATCTCTTACTTTCTTAGCCCGATCTCGGCTGGCTCGAGGCCGAGTCTGAGTCAAACACCGAAAGGAAGAGTTGTGCCGAGACCCGGGCATGTTGAAGATTGCCACAGCATGTCGACGAGGGTTGTTGTGGCGTTACATAGGCCGACTGGCGCAGAGTTAGCTTGGTTCATGGCCGATCGGATCAGGTCCGAGTCGGATATGGTGAGGTTGCCGAATTTGTCAGCGATGAAGTCAAGGCTCCCGAAGGTGATTGTTTATCCGGGGAAGAAATTGATGCCGTCGACTCCGGTGGTTGGATCCATCAGGCTTGTTGAAGATGATCTCGACGAAGCTCCTTCCTGGCGCGCCAACTGTCGATGTTTTGTATCGGCAATAAGAATATGGGGCTACTCGTGAGACCTAAACTTGATGGATTGCAAAGGAACACGAACAATTTATACTGGCTTAAGCCCTCGAGATAAGGTAATACCCTACATCCAGTTGTGGTGCATTGCCTTTGATGTTTCTCTGGTGAGATTTCATGCTTCTTGCCCTCAGGGGACGCCCTGCCTCCCCTTATATACCGGAGGATAGGGTTACAGAGTAGGAATCCCAGTCGAACTGACCAAGGGCTTTCCTTCTAGAAATACAACATTCCCGACTAGCACTATATCCTAACCTTATCGTACAAGGCCATGTATGTCGAATCTTATTATATCCCTAATTACAAGGTTGGGCCTATCCTCTGTACGAGTGGCCCAAATGCCTCTCATGAGGTACCCAGGGCCTATAGCGCCGACACTAGCTGAATCCTGCGCTAGCACAATAGTCAGAGAAGCCCTCAGTCAAGAAGAAGCCCAAACCCATGTAGTTGAAGGCTGCATCAAACTCAGAACCTATGAAGGTGCTCATTCTTTTTGAAGACTGGAGGCTCCCAATCATTCAATTCCTACTGGAAGATGAACTCCCTAAAAATCACAATGAAGCCAAACGAGTCAAGTGACGGAGCAAAAATTTTATCGTAGGCAGAGAAGACCTAAGGAGGGCAAGCAAGTTCTGCAATTTATCCACTCGAGTATCTGTGGCAACCATGTTGCATGCAAAACGTTAGTCAGAAAGGCTTACAAACAAGGATTGTTTTGGTCGACTGCGGTTACCAACGCTGAAGCACTCATCCGACAATGCGAAGGATGTCCATTTTTCACTCGGCAAACACATCTACTAGCATAAGAGTTGCGGACTATCCCAATTTCATAGCCCTTTGCTGTCTGAGGGTTCGACATGGTTGGGCTGTTCTAGAAGGCGCCAGGAGGGTTTATACATCTGTTCGTCATGGTGGACAAGTTCACAAAGTGGATTAATGCCAGACCCGTTGCTACCATTACTGCAGCCAGGGCAAAAAAACTTCATACAGAGTATAGTATACTGATTTGCAATCCCAAATCGCATTATCACGGACAACGGCACTAAGTTCCCGGGTGGCATATTCAAGGATTTCTGTGACGACTTTGGCATGAAAATCTGCTATGCTTCGTTAGCATAGCCCCAGAGCAATGAGCAAGATGAGCAATAATCAAAATCTCTGAATTTTATAGGGCCGTACTAGGTATATCGGTTTGGGCCGGCCTATTCAGTAGTGGGCCGAAGATATGAGTCCTTAAATAATATGTCCTATTGGGTCGCTCGCTGTCGGAGGATGAAACCTCGACGGCGGGAAGTCAGGAGACCCCCCTTTGAGATTCGGCCAGGGGAGTAGTTCTCAGGCGAATGCGGCGTCCAGTGGATCAACGGACGGATCGGCGCTCGGGAACCGGGGGCTCGAGCTGGGAGATAGAGAGGTTCGGACCGTCCGATTCGGGTTCGGACCGTCCGATTCGGGTCCGGACCGTCCGAACTGTTGCAATCGCGCGGGAGAGACAGGAGGCGTAGACAGGTTCGGGCCGCTCGGAGCGTAATACCCTACTCCTGTGTGTTTGACTATGTGGAGATGAATGTGGTATGACTGTTACAAGGCGAGCTCAGCCCGCTTGCCGGCGCTGAGGAAGAAAGACAGTAGCGAGAGTGGCAACTAGAGCGCGAGAGCAGAGAATCCTCGGCGGTTGCTAATGCTGGAGCTTGGTCCCCCCTTCGCTCGTCGGCTTGGATCCTCCTTTATAGAATTAGGGGAGTCCACAGTGCCGAGCCACCCGGAGAGAGCTAGGCATGGTCTGTCTTGTTGTGTACATCCGCCTGCTGTTGCCACGCCGGAGCTGCTGCGGTGGGCGGCCGGAGCACGGAGATGTGACGCGCACGCCCACAGCCGCCTACTGCGCCGCGCCTGGAGGAGTGCCTAGTCGCGTGCTGCGGGCGGCTGGTCTGGTCGTCTGGTCGCCACATCGCTCTGCTGCTGCGGGCGGCTGTGGCAGAGCATGTCTGGTCAGTTCCTTGTCGGGCGACCAGATTATGGAGATGTGACAGCGTACAGCTCCGCTCTCTGTCGGGAGACAGGCGGGAGGCGCCCCGTCGCCTCGCTATTAATGCGGGTAGCTGGAGAGCCGATGCACTTGAGTCAGGCTCGTGCCCGGGTCCCGGAATCGAGAGGCGAGGCCCGGGCACGGGAAGCGGCGCCCGGGACCGGGCGCCGGGTCCCGGGCACGGGAAGTGGCTCCCGGAACCGCAACCGAGGCCCCGAGTGCCGGGGGTGATCACGGTCCTCGGGCCCCCCGGTACTTGGCCGGAGGAAGGCGGTAGCCGCCCATAGCCGGTGCAGAATATAGCCCCGGGGAAGCTAACGTGGCAGAGGATCCACGCGTCCCTGCGACTGTGGGGACCCCAGTCCCGTTTCACCGACAGTGGCCCCTGGCCCTGTTGCTCGGCCGGAGTCCACTTCGGGCAGGAACAGGGCCATGTCTTTAGAGAAACGAGGGGACGCGGGATGCTCCTGGTTTGTCATGAGCTGGTAGAGCTTAGCGACTTGCTGCGCTCGCTTCTTTGCCGGGAACAAATATGGGCCCGGGACCCGGGGCCCCGGAGGTAATGCGGTGGACATGTGTCCGGGACCCGGGGGCCCGGGCTGGGAATATTTGAAGGTATCGCGACGCCTTCCCCGGGCTCGAGCTCGCCAAGGCGATGCTGTCCGGGTTCTCGCGCCCCGCCTGGCTGCGAAAATGTTAAGGAAGCCGTGGTGGTTTGCGAGGAGGCGCGGGAAGCCGTGGCCGAGACCGCTGCAACAGAGGCAGGGTTCCCCGACCGCGGCGAGCACCCTGTGGAGCCACCATCCGACGAGGAGATTTGGGGCCCACCTGGGATTGCCGGTGGCCCGAAAGGTGAAGAATGTTGCCCCGGCGGCCGTTGTACTGGCCGCCACCTTTCTGGAGCTGCGCGGACCCCGGGCGGACTGGGGCCGCCGTCGCGGTTACTGCTGGTGTGGCAGTGAGCCTGGAGGTCGCGGCGGCCGTGCGTGAGCGGGCCGCCGTGGAACTGACTGATGTTTCTGCTGCCGAAGAAGAGGGGAAAGCCAGGGCCCAGACGTCTCCCGCGAGGAGGGAGCGGGCCCTGGTAGCTTCCGCCGCCCGGCGAACAGGAGCGGCGCGCGGACGCGCAACGCTCCACTCCGCGCTGGAGCAGATGGCGATCGCCGCCGGCCAAGTGCAGGCGGCAGCCTGTCGAGACCAGCGGGAGTCCGCCCGGGTCTAGGCGGATCTTCGAGAGAGGACGGGCAGCGATCGCGACGGTGATGCAGCAGCTCACCGCCCGAACAGTCGCCACTGGGACCTTCGTGGCGACCCGGCGATCGGACCGTCATCCCTCGGGTCGAACCGTCCGAATCCAGACGATCCGTAGAAGGCCGGCTGGAGATTGAGGCGGCAGAGGGGCGCGGCGTCCAACTGAAGGGCGCCGCCAAGTCCGCTGCCAACGAAGCCTCCCGCGCTCGGTCCAAGATGGAGGCGCGGGAGAAGAAAACATCCTCCTGGAAAGATCGCGTCCGGGCCCGAGAGGCCGGGCTCGTGGCCCGGAAGCATGAGATCATTGTGTGCGGGTGGCGATGAACGCCGCTGAGTCCTGGTTGGTGGAGATGGAGCGGGAGGCCGAGGCCTCCCGGAAGCGCGCGGCCGACTCCGAGGCCGTGGTCGATGCCGCAGCCACGGTGGTGGAGTTCTTCGAGTGGGGGGAGCGCTTCGAGGATCCGGGGACCGATGAGTCTGACGAAGACGTCAGTCCCCTGCCGACGTCGCCCGGGGTCCGGTCCGACGGAGGTGAGTGACCTCCCCCCGTGTGACAATATCTCCGGGCCTCCGCTCATGCTTGCGCACCGAGCCCACCGATTTTGCCTGTCTTATACAAAGAGAAACATTTGTTGGTATATATAATGATGTTGACATTCTCGTACCTCTGCTCATTGTGTTGCTCCGGGAATTGTTGCTCGTATTCGGGGCCCCGTGTCCGGGAGCGCCGAGTACCGGGCGCCACCCGACAGCTAGAGCACGCAGCCGCGAACAGCCGCAGACCCTAGAACCCTTATCCGGGCCCCGGCATGGCCGCTAGCCCCGGGAGCTCGGTCCCGGAGGCAGCGAACGCGATGGTTGCTCGCCCCGGGAACCTAGTCCCTGGGAGCGCGAGCAACCGAACGCAAGCCTTGCATCCGTAGGTTCGGCTCCTTCGGTCTTCCGGATCCGGGGGCCCTCCGTGCCCCCGGGCGCCGCTGGCCCAGGGAGCACGACGGGGCCGCGAGAACAGATCTTTGGCCCGCCGGGAGTCCCTCGGGAACTACCCCTGACCGGACACGGGGTCGTCTGGCAGCGAAGCCCCGGCCGGGCACCGCAGCCCGCCCTAGGAACCTAGGCTGGCCATGCAACTGGGAGAAGAATACAAATTGAGCAATATGTAAAGTCGGATAAGGTAACGTATCTGGGTATTGCGAAGGGCGGCATGGCTCCACAAGCACAATCCCGGGACCGAGAGTGTTGCTCGCCCCCGGGAACGCCGAGGATCGGGCCAATCCGCCGTGTACCGCCGTAGCGCCCAGCTCCCCTTCTCGGGGGACCTGGAACAGCCGCCTGCCCCGGGAGCACGGTCCTCGACGGCTGCGAGGCGCCCGAGGATGAGTCTGGCGGGACGATCGAGTCCGCAGGTGCGGCCCCTCCCGTCTTCCGGGTCTGGGGGCCCTTCGTGCCCCCGGGCGCCATTGGTTCTGGGAGCGCCGCGATGCCGCGGGAACAGACTTGATCGGGCACGGGGTCGCCAGGCAGCGAAGCACCCGGCGCCTTGGCGGCCGCCGGGGAAGAGCTGGCTAGGTCGGGCGCCGCCGCTTGCCGCGGGGACCTAGGTTATCCATACAACGGGGCAAGGATACAGATTAAGCAATGCGTAAAGTCGGGTAAGGTTACATATCTGGATGTTGTAAGCGGCAGTGTGGCTTCGCGAGCACGATCCCGGGGCCAGGAGCGTTGATCGCCCCCGGGAGCGCCGAGGATCGGGCCGATCCGCCGTGATCCGCCATAGCGCCCAGGTCCTGGGAGCTCGGTACCAAGGGGCCGCGGGCGACCGAGCGCGAGTCTCGCGGAAATGGCTAAGTCCGTAGGCTTGACCCCTCCTGTCTTCCGGGTCTCGGGGGCCCTCCGCGCCCCCGGGAGCCATTGGCCCGGGGAGCACCGCGAAGCCGCAAGAACGGACTTGACCGAGCACGGGGTGGCCAGGCAGTGGAGCACCCGGCGCCTCGGCGGTCGCCGAGGAGGTGCCGGCCAGGCCAGGCTCCGCAAGCCACGTCGAGGTTCGGAAAGCCTGCCTAATCCTGCCGGGAATTGGTATGATCTGCATATGACGAACTGTGAGAGTATTTGGCTCGTTCCCTTGTCCGTCCCGTGCTACGAACGGTGGCGTCGATCACCTCCCGAAGGCGTCTTCGCGGTCGTGACTGTGCGGAGGAAAAGACCACGCATAAGCATTTCACCCCCTACCTCCGGATAGAACCGATCCCGAAGCTAGCCAGGCAGGACATCGGAGCCGCAGGGACACGGGGCGCCACCCGGAGGGCGCCATTAGGTCCCTGTGAGCTCGACAACGCCCTGGACCTAGCACGTCAGGATACGGTTACTTCGTCGGTAGGGAACTGATGATCATGCGCAAATCCCAACCATCGTACGGGCGCGGCCCGAATAAGCCCCCAGGGGATGAGACCGCCATGAACGAAACACACGGGAAAGGACGAAAGGGACGGCACCGGGATAGATATTAAAAATGCTGATTATATGAAAGCGTATACTAAAGGGGGCCCCGGCCAGCGCTGAGGTTTGGAGCCACTTACAGGATGTATTTATGGAAGAATTTTGTGAGGATGCTCCCAGGCTTACCGAGCCCGGTCGGGAATCAGCGATCATCAGGAAGGGGACTTCCCTCAGGGGGAAGGCTTATTTCATTCTGACCCGTGCGAGGACACGGCGGAGATTCAAACCCCCAACCCGAAGCGACCGGACCCGAACCTTACGCCTAAGATAGCGCTTGAGGCCTTGCTGGTAACGAGCGACGCGGAGCGGAGCGCGCCACCTTCGTTTCTCGAGGAAGTCGAGGTTGTCAAGCTGCATATTTGTCGTGGTTGATGTTTGTCGATGTAGCGCTGTACCCGAGAGCCGAAGGAGAGGTCTGGCAACAGAACGGCTTCGGCCCGGTACACCAGGAAGAAACGGGGTCTCCCCGGGCGCCCAGCTTGGTGTGGTATGAATCGCCCCCAGGACCGTCGGGAAAAAGTCTACTCTGCACATAGTGAAAGGATGTTTATATATATAGATTTGTGAAGATGTTGATGTGCCTAGGGATGGAGCTCGGACTCGCTTCCCTCGCGAGCCTTGAGGCATGTGCTCGGGACCAGGGGGCCCTGGTTGTCATGCGGAGGATATGTGTCTGGGACCCGGGGGCCCCGGACTGGAATATGGTTTTGATATAAGCCGGGTTCTGGGGGCCCGGGCTTGAATATGGAATGTGAGACGACCTTCCGGACGCGTCCTCGCCAGGGCGGCGCCGTCCGGGCTATCGCGCCCTATTCCGGGTGTCGCGTTCCTAGGCTCGCACTCGCCTTGGCGAGGGCTGCCCTGGTTCGGCCTCCTCAGTGTTGGGCCTGGGGCGCGGATTCGGGAATCCGCGCCTCGGCTCAAACATGTGCCCGGGACCCAGGGGGCCCCTGACTGAAATATGATTCGATATGTATTGTCAACATGTGCCCGGGCACGGGCCCGGGTAAGGACATGGACCATATCGGGACGACTTCCCCGAACATGCCCTTGCCGAGGCGGTGCTGTCCGGGTACTCGCGCCCTGTTGAAGCTGTTCCGGCTCGGGAGAGGGGTTCGGACCGTCCGCATAAGGGTCGGAACGTCCGAGTCGCTACGACCAGACCGTCCGCCGAGGGATCGGATCATCCGAACCGTCTCGGCCGCGCTTGGCCCGCTACTGCTCCTGGTGGAACTTCTTGACGCGCTTGGCCAGCTTCTGGACGGCACGGCACCTCGTGAGGTCGTGCGAGTCCATCTCATGGACGGTGCACCACTTCCGGGCCGTCGTTGGCTCGAGACGCTTGGCCATGCCCTGGACGGCGCGGCACTCCGTGATGTCGTGCCGGTCCGTGTCGTGGGAGGCGCACCACCCCCGGGCTATCGCCGGCTTGATGCGCTCGGCCAAGCGCTGGATGGCGCGACACTCCGTTAGGTCATGCCGGGCCGTGTCGTGGAAAGCGCACCACCCTCGGGCTGTCGCCGGCTTGATACGCTCGGCTGAGCCCTGGACGGCGCGGCACTCCACAAGGTCGTGCCAGCCCGTCTGGTGGAGGGGGCACCACTTCCGGGTCATTGCCGGCGGCGGCGGCATGCGTGCGGCCTTCTACTGCTTGCCGCCGTCATCGCCCCCGTGGGCTACATGGCTCCAGGGGTCGCCCGTAGCCGCCAAGGCGAAGTCCTCGGCGGCCTTCCTGGCCTTCTGGCGCTTCCTCCTGTTCTGCCGTGACGCGGAACGTGAGAGCTCGCCACTCTCTCCAGGGCCCCTGTCGGGGGCCACATTGCCCGGCGGGGTGTAGCTGCCGGACTCCTCGCCGTAGCCTCGACGATGATGGTGGCCTTCTGCCATGGAGTGCGTCGGTGTTGGAGACGCCGGTGTGTCACCTGAGAAGGAAACTCCCCCTACCTGGCGCGCCAGCTGTCGGAGGATGAAACCTCGACGGCGGGAAGTCAGGAGACCCCCCATTGAGATTCGGCCAGGGAAGTAGTTCTCAGGCGAATGCGGCGTCCAGTGGATCAACGGACGGATCGGCGCTCGGGAACCGGGGGCCCGAGCTGGGATATAGAGAGGTTCGGACCGTCCGATTCGGGTCCGGACCGTCCGAACCGTTGCAATCGCGTGGGAGAGACAGGAGGCGTAGACAGGTTCGGGCCGCTCGGAGCGTAATACCCTACTCCTGTGTGTTTGACTATGTGGAGATGAATGTGCTATGACTGTTACAAGGCGAGCTCAGCCCGCTTGCCGGCGCTGAGGAAGAAAGACAGTAGCGAGAGTGGCAACTAGAGCGCGAGAGCAGAGAATCCTCGGTGGTTGCTAATGCTGGAGCTTGGTCCCCCCTTCGCTCGTCGACTTGGATCCTCCTTTATAGAATTAGGGGAGTCCACAGTGCCGAGCCGCCCGGAGAGAGCTAGGCATGGTCTGTCTTGTCGTGTACATCCGCCTGCTGTTACCACGCCGGAGCTGCTGCGGTGGGCGGCCGGAGCACAGAGATGTGATGCGCACACCCACAGCCGCCTGCTGCGCCGCGCCTGGAGGAGCGCCTAGTCATGTGCTACGGGCGGCCGGTCTGGTCGTCTGGTCGCCACATCGCTCTGCTGCTGCGGGCGGCTGTGGCAGAGCATGTCTGGTCGGTTCCTTGTCGGGCGACCAGATTATGGAGATGTGACAGCGTACTGCTCCGCTCTCTGTCGGGAGACAGGCGGGAGGCGCCCCGTCGCCTCGCCATTAATGCGGGTAGCTGGTGAGCCGATGCACTTGAGTCAGGCTCGTGCCCGGGTCCCGGAATCGAGAGGCGAGGCCCGGGCATGGGAAGCGGCGCCCGGGACCGGGCGCCGGGTCCCGGGCACGGGAAGTGGCTCCTAGAACCGGAACCGAGGCCCCGAGTGCCGGGGGTGATCACGGTCCTCGGGCCCCCCGGTACTTGGCTGGAGGAAGGCGGTAGCCACCCGTAGCCGGTGCAGAATATAGCCCCCGGGGAAGCTGACGTGGCAGAGGATCCACGCGTCCCTGCGACTGTGGGGACCCCCAGTCCCGTTTCGCCGACACTCGCTGATGCAGATGCTATTTTACAAAAACCGATTAAATAATCAGATTTCCTTCATGCTAAGCCGATTACCGAGTGTATACATTCGGGTATCATGATTATTTTAAGAGAGTCCATACAATTAGGAGTAGAGTAGGATTCGGCTTGAAGGTACCTTGCACGATTAGGAAAGGGATATAATCCTAGCTAGATACTCTATATACTAATAAGAAAACCTTTGGTCGTATCCGACTGGATTTCCTACCCTATAATCCTCATCCCTCCATATATATAAGGAGGGATAGAAAGCCCCTTAGGGCATATCAGAATCTCACCAGAGAATATAGCGAATGCAATACATCACAATTGGAGTAGGGTATTACCTCACATCGAGGGACTAAACCAGTATAATTCTCCATGTTCTTTTGATTTTATTGAGTTTAGGTCTGAGATATAGCCCCATATTCAATACACCCGATATAAAACATCAACACACAGGACTTTATTTGACAGACAACAGGAGACAAGCGACATGGCCTAACATATCTACCACGCTGCACGCCCTAGCGGATAGCTATCTGTCATATCGCCCCTCCTTGGAGGGACGCGTGAAGGACAAGGCATGGTTATACGCCTCGCCTCAGCGCATTAAATGCGTCGGTAGCCATTTGGCCTCGAAGCACTATCTTGCAGGCCCACGTGGGTCGTGGGTACTCGGGGAAACCGCTCGGTCCTCGAGCACAACCCTACAGGCCTACATGATACACGCACTAATCTAGATAAGAGACTTGACCGAGGGCAGGGAGGTACATAGTCCCAAAACGGGCTCATGCCGTCCCCCATGCTTAGAGAATAGGTGACGTAGCATCCGGTCCGCAACGCAGGAACCCCGTTTTCCACATCACAGAGGGTTGCCGGTCGGGTTGATATTGTTGAAACTAGCACACTGTCTTTCAGATCTAGATAAGGGACTTGTTCACAGATAGTGGCTTGATCTACCTCATCCGAAGGGACTAAAATAGAGTATTTTATTATGAGTGTCGGAATTGATCAGCATCATGGATGTCTTTGTTCGCTCACATTTATTGTGACGTTCCAAGATATGAATTTTATTTGTTATGTCCCAGCCGTTTCATTATCTCTCATAAAATAAGGTGTTAAGCCGTCTTTATTTCATAATAGTGTTCCCTGTTTCAAAGAAAATTGAGACAATTATTAAAATAAGGCTACTCCCTATATATATAAAATTAAGAGACAAACAAGACAAATCCATATACATGATGAATTGATCATTCGTTTATCTATTTAATTATACACTGTATATATCTGTGTTATCCTTCAAAAGCCAGGTACACAGACTTTGGTTACGACAGCTTATCAACATTTGAAACTGATGGTCAAAAAATGTTTTACTTCGAAGCATGGTTGACGATCTATATAGGAATTGATGTTCATTAGCATTTCTTGGAATTTCTTTGATATGAAACTAGGCTGTGGGCGTACGGTTGGCTACAACCTCACCGAGTTGATTTTTCTAATATATATATATATATATATATATATATATATATATATATATATATATATATATATATATATATATATATATATATATATATATATATATATATATATATATATAAAACTTTCGGTATCTATACTAACTAAGAATATAACTAGCTATATATTTTTGGATATTGAGATTTAAATCCTACTGGACAGAGGGTGACATTTATGAGTCTATTTTTAGATATAGAGATTTAAATCCTACTGAATAGAGAGAGACACTCACGGGTCAACCGCACCGATAGTGTTTCTTTCTCACCGACTTGCTGGCTGCTACTGTCACACTGTTGTTTGGACACATGTGAACCTTCTCTGCATAATCAACCGATACAATTAGTACACACAGGTTAATCAGGAAATAAGATAAAAGTAATTTTCTACCCGTTTGCTTGTCTTTTTTTAATGTATCTTTATCTTTATATACCTACTTAAAAAGTTGTAGGTATTTCTGTTTACTTCGTTTGTGCATTCACACCCAGATTTCCCGATCCGATTCTCCTTGGGCCCGTCAAATCCCTTCCTGCGCGCGCGACGTGCATATCGCTTTCCTATATTATTCAGAGCTGTGAGCGGTTTTCAAAGGCAATTACTATGCTTAGAGGATAGCCGGCTAGGAAGGCCGTTACGTTGCCGGTGTGGCGGGGATGAAAGACGGCAGGTGAGGCCAGGTGTGAATCGGGAGTGGTCAGGAGGTGGTGGTGATGGTGGCGTCTATGGTAGCGCGAGCTGGCGGAGACAGGGAAGAAAGTGAGACAAGGGCATTTTAAAGCCAGTCAACATAGACAGAAGGAGGAACGGTTGGGGGTGGGGCAGGCCAGAGGCCTGTAGGGTGGGCCTCGTCTAGAGGTGGCAATGAGCCCATAACCCGAAATCTATTAGGGTTTTACTCTATCAAGAGCTAGATGTAGTTTAAATGTCATACCCATGGGTTTGTTAACGGACGAAATCTTTACCCATCGGGTATATCTGGTATGGGTATATTCCTTTGTCACCCGAAACCGTTAACCCATGGGTTAAAAAAACCCGTAGACCTAGCTCAATACTATGATGGCCCAATGCCCAACAACATCAAACCTTAGGTACATAATCATCCATCCCTAGTCATTCTTCACCAACAGAACGCAGCTAGCAGCAGGCAGAAGTGCCACGCGCCCGGCAGGCGGCGTAGATGCGCCTACCGGCGGAACGTAGCCAATAGGCGGAAGCGGCCACGTGCGCAGCAAAGGCAGGCGCGCAGGCGAGTGGTGTTGCCGTGCGGGCACGCAAGCGGCGTAGGCGAGCGGGTGCACAGGCGATGCACCTGCATCGCCTGTGCACCCGCTCGCCTGGCACAGGGACCACCGGACCAGGGAGTTGAGGAATCGGGATCGACCGATCGAGGAGTCATGCAACGGGTATGGGTACCCACCCATCACCTGCGTGGATGTGGGTACGGGGAAATTCTTCACCCACGAGCGGATGTGGATATTAGAGCGGACACACTTGGTTTTAACAGGTGTGGGTATGAGGTACACACCCTTTGCCCCTTATCGGTATCAGAGACAGTGATGATGACGTATGGAGAGAGGCACATGGGGTGGAGAGAGGTAGTGGCACGGTCGAGCACGAGCAGTTATAATTGTTTTTATTTTGCGCTTATATACCATGTAATCATCTCAAATTGAACATGAGTATGTGGATAGTGGGAGGCCTCATGCAGTCTGCTTGGGCAATGTTGGGCCTAATATATGCTGGACAGGCAAGACCTCTCCTCGTTGTCCGTATTTTCATATTTTTTTCTTATCTCTATTATGCAAACGTTTGATACCATGAGCAGGTTGAAGTAGATCCATCACCGCTATACCGTGCTGCAAAAGAATTAATCAACATGCAGCTAGAGACAGGAGAATTTCCGCAGCAAGTAAGTGCTGAATATTCCCCGTGCTTAGCAGAAAGTACATTATTTTGTTACTAAAATTGGGGAAAAAAGCATTGTCCTCTTCCCTGTTTCTGACAGCTTTAAAGTTCTTCAAATTTGATTTCTAAGAATAATTTTAAGACAATTCCAACATGAAGCAAACCTGGCGCAGATGTATATACTCTTTTTATCGGCACATGGCACACATCGCTTACAGTTTTATTTAGACTGGGAACAACTTCTGCGATCTTCCATATTCAGTTTTCCAATAGTAGTTAACTATTTGTAAACTGAACAAGTATCACATATATTTGTATTTTTGTTTCTACTATAGGAAGCCATTGGGAACTTCAATTCCTCCCTCTTCTTCAATTACGCAAACTAAGGAACATATTTCCAATCTGGACTCTTGGGGTATCGCCGCCAGCTTCTTACAAAAAAGGACTAAAGCAATTTCTTATTACTTAGGCAATTCTAACCTATAGGTTAATACACTAATAGGTAGTTTTCATAGCTTCCACGTCATCTAGACACTACGTATTCTTTGAAATAAATTCTTATCCAATCCCTTCTCTTCTCTTTCATTTCGTCTTCTAATCCTATCTTCTTTTTATCTTCTTTTTCTTGGGTCTCATCGTATAGAGATGATTTCTTGCATAAGAAATGGTTTCTTCATCTTTTTACCTCTTTTCTTATTAACTCTCTTGCCATCTCAGCTTTTTGCTTACCTAGTATCATCTTTAATGTTATAGAAACCAACTAAGGTGGAGGGTTAGAACTGCCCTTATATATTATAATAAATATGCAATAGCACAATTTACTGCGTACATTTACACATGACTAGCATCAGTGCCGGTTAGAGCTCTCATCTGTGCTGGTTCCCAACCGGCACAACACTTGGGCACTGATGAGCCCCTCGGGCCCCCCGCCCCCTCATCAGTGCCGGATGCCACAACCAGCACTGATTAGTTAGCTCAATGAAAGAAAATAGAAATCCTACAAAATGTCCTACAAAACGTGACATAGAATCGGTTCAATGCATCGAGTACAAAATCAAAGAATTACTGAACTAGTGGAGCACCCAAATGAATCGAGCACAAAATCACTCAATGAATCTAGCATTCAATCGAACTTGACGATGCACAGAAGTGAATCAATCTTTAACACCGAATCAATCACAAAGTGGAAAAAAAATCCTATAAAATGTGACATAGAATGGATGACAGAACAAAAATCAATTACATACACCGGCACCCGAGCTCGCCCACACTTGTGGATCATCCGCTCCTTGCTCGGCGGGTACGTCGGCTTGAACAACCGCGCCTGTGACACCAGCACGAACCTCGCTGCCTCCGGACTCGCCAGCATCACGCACAGGCATTCCAGCAGATGTGTCTTGAAAATATCACCGTACCTACCGCCATCAACACACACACCCCCCATCCAGGGTCGTCCCGGGGAAATCCGAGGCCTTGTACGAAACTAAAAAAGAGGCCTACTAGCCTAGAAAAAAATAGGACTAAAATAAGATGTACGAAATAATGTAGTACATTGCAATAAGATATATCAAGAATGGTACCTATGTTGCATAATCTTTACTTGAATAGCATCATTCTTTTAGTGTTCTTTGAAATGAAGTCTTCAATGATATGCTCATAATCAATCTTCTTCAACATTTCGCCCTCAAGTGCTATTATAGCCAAATCATTAAGTCTTTCTTGTGTCATTGTAGAACGCAAATAAGACTTCAATAGCTTCAATTTAGAAAAGCTTCGCTCCGCTAATGCAACGGTCATAGGAATAGTCAATAGAACTCTATATGCAATAGTTGCATTGGGAAAACAACCATGCTCCTTTAAAAACCGCAAAATTTCAATAGGTCCCATTTTTTCTTTTGGAACGAATTCTCATAGAAACTTCAACTCCATATATAGTTCTTTGGCATCAATATCAGATTTTCCATCCTTTTTAAGGACAACCTCAAGATTATCACAAGAAGACTTCAAGCTCTGGTTATCCAATGACTGCAATGTTTCTGAAGTAAATAAGAAACCAAAATTTTTTTGGTAATCTTGGTACTGCTCAAATCTCGTTGTAAGAGAGGCAATAGCTTAATCAACAACAGGTAAAAAATAACTGATTCTAAATGACTCCTCTAGAGACATTGTGGCAATATTTGTGTCTTCTGGGTTTTCATCAAAATGCCTCTTTCTTTTAATTTGTCGTTTTTTTATGAAATGTTGTACCAATATCCATCTCAAGTGCAATTTCTTTGGCTGACTCCAAAGCTTCTAAGAAACCAGTTTCCCTATAGCCCTCGAAGAAAGAAATAAGCCCTTGCACTTTCTCGATAGCAACATCAATAAGCATATCCTTTGCTTGCATTTGTTTGCTTACTAAATTAACAGCATACAGTACCTCATACCAAATGACTATTGCCACTATAAATTCATACTCTCCAAGTTCATTATTTGCCAGACCTTTAGCCTCACTGCTCTTTGCCACATCATAATCAATATCAGATACCTAAAATTGAAAGAAGGAAAACATTTTTAATATATGAGATAACCAGCAAATTTACATCATTAATTCATTATCAATATGAAAATGTTGGGTACCTGAAGTAGAGCCTCCCGAATTTCTGCGCATTGAAATCTGATAACTTTAACACTGTCAATGCGACTCTCCCATCGTGTAGCTGAAACTGACTTGAGAGTCAACCCTGTTATGTTATCTTTTAGAATCTGCCATTTTTTAGTAGAGTTAGCAAACGTTGTGTAGATACGTTGGATGATTCCAAAAAAGTCTTTAGCTTTGCCACAAGTCTTAGTAGCCATATCACACAGTGTTAAATTAAGGCTATGACAACCACAAGCGGAATAGAAAGCTCTAGGATTTACATCCAAAAGTTTCTTTTGTACACCTTGATGTTTTCCTTTCATATTTGACCCATTATCATAGCCTTGTCCTCTCACATCATCTATGTCAAGATCAAGACACTTTAGCTTATTCTCTAGCACATCAAAAAGCCCCTGTCCAGTCGTGTCATTTACATCTAAAAATCCTAGAAAGGATTCTTCAATGCAAACATGACCTGATGATGAGTCCACATATCTTATAATTAAAGACATTTGTTCTTGGTGACTTGCATCAGGGGTACAATCAAGTATGACAGAGAAATACTTTGCAGTCTTTATTTTCTTAATAATTTCAGACTTAATAGCAGAAGCAAGCAAGTGTGTCAACTCATTCTGAATCCTAGGACCAAGATAATGAACCTGAGTTTCTTCATTTTGTAATATGGCGAACATGCTCGTTGAATAACTGGATCAAATTCAGCCAACATCTCTACTAAGCCAAGAAATTCCCATTTGCTATCATCATATAGTTTGCTGTTACTTCCACGAAATGCAAGATTATGCTTGCAAGAATTTTTACGATGCCAATAATTCTAAATAAAACTTTCCTCCAATGGTCCTTTTCTTTCTCAAGTTGTCGTTGAGCAGCTTATCAATAGTTTGATCAGTTTGCAGCCTATTACGCAACTCATACCAAGCTGTTCATTGCTCAAAACATGATCTGCACCCGTCTCATGCTCTCTGAGTCCCTATTCAAGATTTGCCCAGTCATTATAACCCTCATTTGCCAACTGACCTTTTCGATGCCTTTTGTAAATAATTTACAGGCTGAAGCAAAATACTCTATCGAGTTCCTTAGAATAAACAAGCCAATCCTGTCACAACCTTCTCCAATTTTGATAGAATCCTAGGTATAGAATAGTGTAGAAAATCTTCTAGAAAACCTGTCCTTAGGCCCCTTCTGAATTGATAGGTCTCTTTTAGGGCCCTTTTGTGCTAAAATGTCAACTTGTTTACTATCAAGTGAATCCCAATATCTTGGATCAAATATATCAGGCTGAAAAGAATCACCAGCATCCGGAGAAGGATTCAAGTCATCACTGTTATTGTCCATCTGAGTATTTGTGTTGTCAGGAAGAGCTTCCTCAACTTCAACATTATTTTCTGGAGGATTTATAGGATCATTGTCAACATTACTGTCAATTGCTTGCTGGCCAGAAAATCATTTTCTATTGGGCTAATAGAGTAATAGGCTTGCTAATGGGCGATGCTATTAGGCCAACGCTGCTGTGCTTCGCTATTATGGGTAATGTACTATATACTTGGAGGCCTATGGGAATTGGAGGCCCTGCGCCATCGCTCAGGCTGCATGCCCCCAGGGATGGCCCTGGATCAAAAATATAATTTGACAATACCTAAGTACTAATGGAATACATAAACTCGAATAATATATCGATCAATGTAATACTACAAATATTGGAGAAGAAATCAAGTTAATTTTCCAAATTAAATAAATATCCTTCAAATATATGAGTAGAAATATATAAACCTTTTTTTCAAAGTCTAGTGGGCTGCTCCAGCCCAACTAACCCACTTAACTTACTATAGTCTAAACCTAGTGGAAAAGGTCTTATTTGATTCCCTCAACTATAGCTCGAATCTGATTTGTATCCCTCAACCGTAAAACCGGATATAACTACTCCTTCAAATATTAAAACCGATGCAAAACAACTCCCTCGACAGTATTGACGGTGGTTTTCGCTGATGTGGTGTCCACATGGCACATTGACCTAGTCTTCTATGTGACAGCTACATGACCCTTACATGGAATCACAGTCAGCAAAAAAATAATAAAACTAAATGAGACCCATATGTCATTGAGAAATTCTATTTGTCTCCTCTCCTCTCTACCTTCTAGAAAATGGCCAGCCCTAGCCTCTTCATAGGTCCAGCACGAGCAAGGATCCTCACCCGCTGCTGCCGCCCGCACGACCTCACCGCCTCGCCCTCACCCCTCGCCTCCTCTCCATTCTCCGGTGAGGCCGCGAGTAAGGCGCCGCCGTCCACTCTGACACCCGGACCATCCCCCTTCGAGGCCCCAACAATCCCTCCCCATGGCTGCTCTGCACAAAGGAGGAGCGGTGGCCGGGCTGCTTGACACCCACCATCACCATCAGACTCGTCGCGCGATGTTTGCAGGAGCCGATGGAAAATGGCAGAACCGGCAGTACTGCTAGGCCACTAGTGGCGGCACTGGTGGCGGGGATTTGGTCTTTCGCAGAGATGACGCACCGAAGTTTCTCACCATATTGAAGGAGATGAAGGAAGGGCTCGAGCAGGGGACACCATCACCATGGTGGTAGTGGCCTGAGTGGCCACCTAAGCTACAGAGGCAGCCGCCATGGTGGCCATCTGGGCGGCAGCCACCAGGAGCACCTCGTCCATAGGGGCACATCGCTGCCATAGGGGAGAGAAAGGAGAGACAAATAGAGAGAGGGACGAAAAAGGAGAGAGATAGAGGATGACACTGGGTCCCGCTGTATTTTTTTATTTTTCCCTATGAGATTGACATATGAGACCACTATATTTTTTATTTTTAGTGTACTAACTGGAATGCTACGTAAGCGTCACATAGGAAGAAGACCAAGCCAACATGCCATGTAGGCACCACGTTAGCCTAAACCACCCTGAAAACAGTCAAGGGAGTCATTTTGCATTGGTTTTAATACTTGAGGGATGTGACATATTTGGTTTTACGGTTAAGTGATATAAATCAGATTCAACCAATAGTTGAGGAAGTTAAATTATACTTTTTCCAAACCTAGCCTACCCTAAGACTAACCCTAACTAGGCCTTACTGGCCCAACTGGCTTGGCTAGCCCTTAGGCCCATCTCCTTATTCCAACGCATCCTCCATCCACTCACAACCCAGTCCTGCCTAGGAAGTCAGCCTAATATGGCCCAATCAGCCAGGCCTCTCCCTCCCTTTCCTCCGTACAAGGCCGGCCCAACCAGACTAGGTAGGCCAGGTCTGTCCGAAGCCCGTGCAGCTGGACAAGGCCGACTCAGCCAAAACCAGCCAATCCACCCTAGCCCAGCTGCCAAGCTGAGCCAACCACCTGGCCGTGCGCAACGTGTCGTGCGGGCGTAGGGTGAAAAGCTTCGCAAAGCTTTTCAAGCTGAAAGTTTGGTTTTTATATTTGTTCTTATTTTTAAAAACCACCAAAAGCACTTTCTTAAGGTACAAATGCAAAGCCTAATGTTGCCCCTCTATATATATAGACTGAATTGGCTGGTTACACTCCCTGAGAAACCCCCCAATATGCCCTCAAAAATGTAGCCACTGCTCAGACTATTCTCAGGCATTGGATCTCTGACGTGGGGCTCCAAATGACGCCACGTTGCTCTAGCCAACCTCTCACCACGCTTGGGTCCGAAGGAAGCCAAGCGCGGTCCAACGCATTGAGGCCGCGAGTTCTCCCCGTCCCCGTGTGTGAGCTTCCGCTTCGTGGGCCAGCCGATCTGGGGCGCCTCCCTCCCTCCACGCCAACCGGCGAGCGCTCTTGGTCATCGTCGATCCGCGAAGAGCTCGCGTATGCCAACCAGCCGAGGCCGCGTGGCGCCGCGCCTCACTCGCGCTCCTCCACGCCGTACGGCGCCCGCGCGCGTGGAACCACCAGGCCGAGCCGGCAGCCTAGGCCTGCCTTGACTTCTGGGCCGATATGGCCTGAGGAGCCTCGTGCTGGCCTTTCGAATTTTTTTTATTTTTATATTTATTAATAAAATATTTACAAAACTACATTTTTATTTCAAAAATTTACAAAAATATACTCCCACCGCCCTCTGGGAGGGCGATTTTTTTGAAATCGTCCTTCCAGAGGGCAATTTGATGACGTGGCTGACAGCCGTTGGCCGGGCGACCGACGGCTGTCAGCCATTTTGCAGGCGGCCCCCGCGGGCACCCAAAAACCGCCCTCTGAAAGGGCAGCAAGGCTCGCTCGTGCCCGTGTCCTCGCGCGCGCCCGCGCCCGCGCCCTCGCCTGCACGCGCGCGCCCGCTCTTGCCACCCTCCAGAGAGCATTTTTTGGGTGACCGGGAGGCCACCTGCAAAATGGCTAACGGCCGTCGGCCGCCCGGCCAACGGCCGTCAGCCATGTCATCAAATCGCCCTCTGGAAGGGGCGGTGGGAGTATATTTTTGTAAATTTTTGAAATGAAAATGTAGTTTTGTAAATATTTTATTAAATAAATATAAAAATAAAAAAAAATTCCTGGCGTTTCTGCCTCCCGCCCGAGCCATACATGCACATGGCTGCATGCCTGCCTTGGACCTTGGCCTGCCTGCCATGCAGACGAATTTTTTTATTTTTATATTTTTTAAAAAAAATATTTACAAAAGTATATTTTTGTTTTAAAAATTTACAAAAATATACTCCCGACGCTCTATGGGAGGGCGTTTTTGGTGACGTGGTAGACGGCCGTTGGCTGACGGGTAGCTGTAATTTTGCAGGCGGCACCCTAACCACCCTATAGAAGGACGGTTAGAGTGCCGTCTGCAAAAACGCCGACCCATGGGGCCACCGCTTTTGCAGGCGGCCCCGTTGCTACCCTCCTAGAGGGTGGTTTTTCCCGGCTAGGGGGCTGCCTGCAAAATGGCCGGCTCCATGGTCGGCCGTTTTATAGGCGGCCCCCTTGTCGCCCTCCTAAAGACGGTTTTTGGCCGGCTAGAGACCGCCTGCAAAATAACCCTTTTACTTCTTAAAAAATTTCTTTCGGAGTTAATTTCTCAGTTTTATTATCCTAGGACGCTCTTTGTTATTGCTTGAAATTGGTATTTCTTGTTTAATCAAATTACGATTTCTAATTCTCTGGTATCTTTATTATGTTAATGTTTTATCACATTGTTTTTTATGATGTAATTCATAAACCATACATATTAGAATCATATATCTTTATTATTTCTCTTCCTTCTTTCTATCATTCTTCCTTTTATCTACATCCCTTTTGTTTTGCTTCACAACTTAGAATAATATTTCTTTTTTAAAGAAAAATTGCAGTTGCGTGGTCGGCCATTTTGTGGGTGGCCCCCTTGCCGCCCACTAGGAGGGTGGTTTTTGCCCGGCCAGGGACCGCCTGCATCATAAATGGTGGCTACCTGGCCACTGAGGCAGGGTACCACCTACAAAAGTGTTAAAAATCACTCTTTGGGAGGGCGATTTTTTACTGGCTCAGTATAAAACCCTCTCCCAGCCTCCGAAAAGTTCATAAAATTCATAAAAATAACAAAAAAATAAGAAAGAGCTGAGAGCGAAGGCGAACGAAAGCGGCGAAGCCCTGCCGGTTTGTAGATTTGTCTGAAGGTAATATTTTATGTATCTTTGCAATTTCTATTTCTATTTATCAAGTGATGTAGTATATGTAGTATTTACTAGTTATTTCATGGACAAGAGAATGTTAGGTATGGTCCACAGGGTGTAAATCTATTATAGTTGAGCATAACGGCTAAGGGCATTAATAGGCTGGGTGAGAGAAGTTAGTTTTTTTTGCTAGATGAGTAACCCTAGTTCAAGAAACGCTAGGGAGATGGAAATGAGGACGATGACATTTTATTTTTTGTAGTCATGTGTAGTATACCCTAGGTATGTAGTTGTATAGGGTATTTTTGGCCTAGCGAGTTATAATTTGTGTTTATTTGGTTATAATGTAGTTATTATGGATGTGTTCGGTATGTCCAGTCGTCAACGATCTCCGATTAGCGTGCCTTCGCCGATGTATTGGTGTGGAGATGATTGCAAAGTTGCAATAAGTGAGCAGAATCACACATATCGGCAAAGGTATTGGATGTGTGCTAATTACGCGTACTCCCCGGAGAAGCCGAAGCCGCAAGGAAAGAAAAGGAAGTCAAAGAAGCCAGTGGAGGTAATACGAATTGTCTTGTAGTATAAAATATTTGAACCTTTGAGCTAACAAATTTGCATATGTGAAGGCACCGAAGCCTCCTCCGCCTCTGTACGACCTTGTGCAGTGGATAGATACGGAGATCCATCCAGAGGACACAGAGTTTCTTCGTAGGTCACAGGAATGGCATAGGGGGCATCTCGAACGTCTTTGGACGGCGGAAGCAGAGTGGGAGGCTAAGCAGAAGAGGAAGGAGGAGAGGGAGCGGCAGGAGCAGGAAGCCCGTGAGGCAGATAGGGAGAGGAAGCGGGAGAGGGCACTACGTGCGAAACAAGCTGGGCCGAAGGTGGTGAGGAAAGGGAAGTACCCATGCTGCATACAGTAGTTGCATATCTAGTTGGATGTCCATTTGAAATACCTAAGACATGTAATAACGAAAACTAGAAACGTTTCATGTCCTATTTGTACTCGTTGGATGTATAATTTCATTAGGTTCATAAGCAATTAACGTGTGCTTGGAATCTACTTTCGCCGTGAAGATGAAACTCGAAAATTCACTATTTTTGATCAGTTTCATCGAAAATGCAGACCATAAGGAGTATATCGTTTGATCAACAAGCGTAAACGAAGTAAAGAGGTTTCTGTAGTAAACGTAGGATTAATAAAACATGACGTATAAAAGATATAACGAATGTACAATAGGCTAACTACTACTGGTACAACATACTACTGGCCCTGGCCATAACCTCTAGCCCTCTTCGTCCTTCTACCCTACGCTCGCACATGGCCTTGGGAGTAGGTCAGTCGGTCTAGTGGTACGGCACAGTCAGCGTGGCTCGCCTGCACGGGTGTGGTAGCTGGTAGGTCCTGTGTCTGCAGTGGCGGAGCTCCTCCGAACTGCGAGAAACCTAGTACCTCTTGTATCTCCGCGTCCTCCAAGTCGTCGCCCTTAAAAAGATTCGGTGCCCAACTGCTGCCGTGTGTGCCCTGCGTGATAGAGTCAGCGCCAGCAAACATCCCTGACTGTGTAGAATAGAACCCTGTGCAAAAAATTATTGATAATTGCAAACTAGAATTTTACAAGGCAAAAGTAAACTTTGCACCGTGCATCTAACTTGAAGGACCTCCTATAGTGGCCCCGAGGACACTGCTCATGCCCAGCAGCGCGTGAGGCCGTGTGTGGTACACTCCCTACGTGGACGTGCCAGCTCCAAAGAGATTTAGGTACCGTGTAGCGAAAACTGCATGGAAGCATATTGATGTAAAACGGTGTATGTCGTCGAAGGAAATATGGTATGAATCCTTGCTCGAGAATGTTTAGGACAGGGTTGCCTTGAAGTTGTGCCTTCACCTGAGGGACAACTGCCATCAGCGCCTGAATCCAACGGTCCAGCTTTCGCCGCACTCAGACCGGTTGCATCCTTCGGGCATTTCTTGTAGGTATGGCCTTTCTAGTCGCACTCTGAACAACGTTTACACCTTCCACCCGCTTCTGACTCATCCATGTCATTACGAATGCGTCTTGTCTTGTGGCGACCTACTTTGTCCCTCAATTTTGTTGGGTCAGGAATGTAGATAACTTGGGGATGCTTGGTAGTAAATGTCCTCGCAATACCGAAGCCGTATATCTCGCCACTCTAGGTACTATAGATTGCTTCTTTTCCTGAAATAAGGTGAGACAAAATGACGTACTTCTATCAAGCACTTAGCGCTCGCGGCAATAACGTGAGAACATGGCTTGTGGAGCAGAGTAGGCTTTCGGTACGAGCACTTACAGGTCACGTCTTCCTTCAGCACGCACTCCTGCACAATTTTTTTACAGTAGATTCCACACATGCCCTTGTCGACATATAATATTTCAAACTTGTGCTCTTGTGTACCTTCAGGTATATCTCGATGTCTTCGGGCCTTATTACTTTTATCTTGCATGTACTTAGTCAGTAGTATGCCAAAGAAAAGATTATTATCTACCATGGAGAGGCCAATTGCTCTGAACCGACCTTTGAAGTACGTGTATATGCCATGCAAGATAAATTTAACAATGCCAACAAGTGGAAGCCCTCGAACACCACGCATCACCCAGTTGTAAACTTCTGCCAAATTTGTAGTCATTATGCCAAATCGAGAACCATATTTGTCAAACAACAAGGCACATTTCTCCTTTGGCTTATTCTCAATCCACTCCGAAAATTTCCCAATCGACGATGCCGACCATCTTCTAATACGAGGTCCATCACTTGGTAGAGGTCCAAGAGCTTGTGGAGCCTCATCCCCTACAAGGGTAGCCCACCTGGACTGCTCCTTTATTTGTTTAGACGTCAGCTCATCTAACCTCCTCCAAAGCTCATTGAATTTCTTCTCTTGATTCTGGGCGCACAGCCTCTTAAAAAGATCCATAAGGTGCTTGTTCTTAAACTGCCTGTAGAAATTAGCACCCATATAACGCATGCACCATCTACCTTGAACATCGGACCACCTTGGTGAGTACCCCTTATCAGCGCATCTATCACTCAATTCCTCAATTACTCGTAGCAAGCCGGTGTGACGGTCATGTATTAGACATACGTCTGGCTTCATCCGTACAACTGCAGACTTAACCCGTTCTAGGAACTAGTACTAGCTATCAGTGTTCTTGCTCTCAACAAAAGCAAATGCCATCAGTAGAACTTGGTTGTTCCCATTAACCCCAATTGCTGTCAATATCTGTCCTCTGTACTTTTCGGTCAGGAATGCCCCATCAATGCAGAGGATGGGACGACAATGCACAAAGGCCTGAATACAAGCACCTAATGTAAAGAATACTCATTGCAACACACTTTGATTACCATGGTCAATTAATGGGAAAGCTTTCAGGTCATAGTAGGTCTTTGTATTTTTCTGAAGAATGCAGGCAAAAAGACAAGGCAAATTATCATATGATGCTTCAAATGTGCCAAACCTCATCTCCACAACCTTCTGTTTCACCCTCCATGCCTTCATATAGCTAATTGTGTACTTGAATTTCTCCTCAATATGTCTAACGATTGACCTTGATTCGTACCCCAGGTTGTTCATAATGTGGGAGTATATCTCTGTTGCAACAAATACAAATGTTATATTTCTATGGTATTTCTCGACACCTTGTAAGTAACATGAATGCTCGGTCAAGATTGAAACTTGCCAATAATCCTTCTATTTACCCTTGAATGTGTACACCCGCCATGGACACCCATCCTTCACGCACTTTACTTCATATACCGACTTGCTTGACTTCACGACCGAGAACTCTCTCTGAAGTGACATCGCCCATTGTTTCCTGCCTCCTTCAAATCCTCTATATATGCATACTTAGCCCCCTGGATGACCTCATTCTCCTTGTACTCGCATGGCACATGATGCCACTCGGAGATAACAAACCCGGAGAAGTCCTCATTGGTCCATTCTGCAGGCATTACACTGTCCTCATCAGATGAATCATCATCCTCTGTATGCTTATTTTCAGCATCTTCTCTATCCATTTCCTTAACGATGGTGTCGATTAGTTCTTCGTCATCTACCGCACCTATTGGCTGCCTATCTTCTTCATTCTCTCTTTCATTTTCCTCCAATGTTTCGGCATCACCTCCCGCGCACTTGGACCCTCATCATCTTGTACGGCTATTGCAACGGTGTTATCCTTCTCATATACCGACACAAGTATGCCAAGTGACCAACCACGTTGGAATGCATTCTCCATGTACTATCTCTAAATGGCAGTGCAATCCACCGGCATCAGTTCCTAAAAAAATCGTCGACTGCACGACTGACTATAACATACACGGTTATTGTGTTAAACTAGGGGTCGATTCGGAAGTCTCGCATCAACCAGTTGTACACTGACCTGAAACTTCTCTCAATTGGCCTATCAATGCCCTTAGCCTTTGAACTGAACTCCGATAGATCTACACCCTATGGACCCTACCTGTCGGAGGATGAAACCTCGACGGCGGGAAGTCGGGAGACCCCCCCTTTTGAGATTCGGCCAGGGGAGTAGTCCTCAGGTGACTAAGGCGTCCGGTGGAAGGATGGATGGAATCAGCGATACCCGGGAGCGAAGGGCCCGGGCTGAGAGATGAAGGGTTCAGACCGTCCGATTCGGGACCGGACCGTCCGAATCCCGAGGGCCCGAGCTGGAGACAGAGGGGTCCGGACCGTCCACTTCGGGTCCGGACCGTCCGAACCGTGATAACCGCGCGGGAGAGAGATCGATCGTCCGGAAGGCGGAGAACCGTGGCGCACAGAGGAGACGGGAGGCGTTTAGACAGGTTCGGGCCGCTCGGAAGCGTAATACCCTACTCCTGTGTGTATGCTATGTGGAGGTGAATATGGTTTTGAGTGTTACAGGACGTTCCCAGCGAGCTTAGGAGCTCGGAGCTGGGGAAGAAAAACAGTGGCGACAGTGTGAGATAGAAGGCGGGTCCTAGCCAGAGAGCGGTTGCTAATGCTGAAGCTTGCCCCCCCTTCCTCTCGTCGGCTCGGATCCTCCTTTATAGAGCAGGGGAGTCCACAGTGCCAGCACACCGAGAGAGAGAGTTTCTGGTGAGTTCTCCGGTCCTCCCCTCCGCCTGCGACGCCCACACCGGAGTTGGAGGGACGTCCAGTCGCTCACGTCCGCCTGCAACGCCTGCGCCGGAGTTGGTGGAGCGTCCAGTCGCTCACGTCCGCCTGCGCCGGAGTTGGTACTGCTCGTCCGGTCACGCTTGGTCAGCATATTGCTGTGAGCGGATGGAGCATGGAGATGGGACGGCACCTGCCTCCGCTGCCGAGGCGTGGACGTCCGGAGCCTTCTTAGTCAAAAGCGCTCTGCCTGTACAGCGAAAGGAGCCTCCACAGTCAAAAAGGTTCTGACTGCGCAGGGTGCGGGCCCACGGGTGGTTGGAGAGCCGGCCCGAGCGTGTCAGGGACCTTCGTGTGGGCCCCGGGGGTGAAGCCGATGAAGTCGACAACGAGCCTGGGGCCGAAGGAGACGGCGCCCCGGGGACGAGCCCGAGGCCGATGGAGACGGCGCCCCGGGGACGAGCCCGGGGCCGATGGAGAGATGGCCCCCGGGGAGCTGACGTGGCCGGAGATCCACGCGTCCCCGCAGAACGTGGGACCCCCAGTCCCATTTCGCCGACACTACCTAACATTCTCTTGCCCATGAAATAACTGAAATACCACCTTATTTGACATCTCTGTTGATGAAAAAATAGAGTTAAATTAGGTGCCAACATTTTCCTTTCATCTAATACCGTGTAATCAATATTTTATAACTACCATCTCTACACAAATTACGTCAACTAACAGTTTAACTAAAAAATTACAAATCTACAAGTAACAACTTATTTTCATATAATACTATACACATAACTAGTACAATACTACATTAATTCTTGAATAGAAATAGAAATTGCAAAGGGACAATAGATTTTACCTACAGACGAATCCGCAAACAGGCAGGGCTTCGCCGCTTTCGTTTGCCTTCGCTCTCAGCTCTCTCTTCTTTTTTTTGTTATTTTTGTGAATTTTATGAATTTTTCAGAGGTTGGGAGGGGGTTTTATACTGAGCCAGCCAAAAATCACCTTCCCAAAGAGCGATTTTTAACACTTTTGCAGGCAACACCCTGCCTCAGAGGCCAGGGAGCCACCATTTATGCAGGCGGCCCCCTAGCCAGCCAAAAACCGCCCTCTAGGAGGGTGGCAAGGGGGCCGCCCGACGGGTGCGCGGGTAGAGGGCGGCTAGGGTACCGCCTGCAAAATTGCAGACGGCTGCCATCCGGGCAGCCGACGGCTGTCTGCCTCGTCATTAAAACGCTCTCTAGGAGGGCGTTTTTTTCCCAGAGAGTATTGGGAGTATATTTTTGTAAATTTTTAAAACAAAAATATACTTTTGTAAATATTTTTTTAAAAATATAAAAATAAAAAAATTCCCATGCAGACAGCTCTAGTACTGTAGTAGCCTATTTCTTTCGTCCAATTTTGTTCACGAATTCTAGTGCTTGCACATGGACCATGTGAAGGTCGTTGCGAAGATCTCCCTACACGGTGTTTGTCCATTGTGTGTCACCTTATATCGAACCTTGTCACCCAGTATCCTTATCGTTCTTTAGTCTTGACCCCATTGTTGACCGAGAGTGACATAAGGATGGTGACTTTAGTCCATCCTTCACACATGACATCTTGACCACGTTAGATATCTACTCCTCACTGAGCATAGTCCTGGTCCTTATCATTGAGAGAGATTGACCTCAAATCACCTACACGTAAATAGATGAAGCATATAGATATCACAAGCTAACCCATGTTAGTCGCACACACAATAGCATGAAAGAGCCATATCTCGCAACTTCAAAACCAATTGGCATGTATGAATAATGTCAATTTTCCATCACAATTTATTGACCATACGCACTTGGTCTCACAAAATCTCGAATCTGTTCCTCATTTTTATTTGTTTGAATCTGAATTGTTGTTAGATGGCGCTGCTCGACGGCGGCACGCTGGCAATGGAGTAGGAGAGGCCGATGGCGGCGACCCGAACTGAATTGATGAGGCGCTGGAGAGAGAGGAGATGGGGGCGTCGGTGGCTGGGGTACAGATGCTCACCGGCGCGGGTGACGGACACGAAGACGACGACGACCGTGACGGCGGCTGGCGCAACACGACGGCGGCAGCGCAAGGACAAAGTGGCGGCAGCGGTGGCGGCTGGAGCAACGTGAGGCTAGGGCGAGGATGGTGCGAGGTGGCGGTGGCAGTGGGGATTTAGGGCACGGGAGGGACGAGGAGGCGGTGGGGAGGCGGTATTTATAGCAGGGGAGGAGGCTAGGGCACACGGCGGCGGGGTGCCGGGTTTGGCGGCGGCTGATGCGGAGTCTGGTGGCGGCACGGCATGTGCGCAGAGCCTGGTCGGGGGCGATGGCCGTGGGCCGAGGCGACGTAGGGCCGGAGCCAAGCCGAGAGCAGCCGCAGGACGGGGCCAGGCCGAGGGCAGCTCGAGCTCGGGGAGAGAGACCAGGAGGAAGAAGGAAGGAGGAAGAAGAGGGGAAAAAAATAAAGGAAGGGGAAAAAGGAAAAAGGGAAGAGAGAAGGGAAAAGAGAAAAAGGAAAAGGAGAAAACTTAAAAGGGTTTTTGGAAAAAATTCTAATTTTACAAAAATTGGAATTTTGGGGATATTTAAGGAATCCGAGGAATATTTTCTGAATTTGGGATTGGACGGTTCGAGAATATTTATGGAATCTGGAATTTGGAAAATGGGGGATATTTTACGGTGATCGAGAAATTGGAATATTCAAGGAATAATTAAACATCCAAAATATATGAATACTTTGGGGATTTGTAAAACGGAAAATATTTTGTGGGAATTGGAAAAGGGAATATTAGGGATATTCAGAATATCGAGAATATTTTGAAACTTGGAAATTGAGGGAATATTTACCAAGGTTGAAATTGGGAAAAAATTGGAATATTGGAGGACTTGGATTTATTTTAACTGGAATTGGATTTCAAGGAAATAGAGAAGATTTATTCCAAAGAGAAAAGGATATTTGGGAATTAGGGATTTCAAAGATTTGAAATTTTGGATATATCCGAGCATCCGGATTTTGGTTTTCTAGGGGATATTAGGGTTCCGGGAACGAGACCCAGGTATTTGGAGAGGAGCGGAATCCGAGTCCAAGTCAAAGGGAAAGATAAAAGAGTCTGACCAGAAACAACCCGAGATTGGGAAAAGAAAAGGAATTTATTTTCTATTTATTTAATTACTGAAATGTTCTTTATGACATTAAAATTAATTCTGGAGCTCCGAAAAATCCGAGAAATTTTCGGAGAGTTTATTAAACCATGGAGAATTTACCAGAAGCAAAAAAAAAAAGAAAATTTATCATCATAAATACTTGAATGCTTAAAAATATTCCAACCACCACATGGAATACCAAAACAACCAAGCATTAATTAAAATTTTAACTTGGGATTTTTAATATTGGAAATTTAAGATTTTATTCTAGCACTTCCACAAACAACTTTTTCTAGTGATTTCTTGTATTTCCATTTACCCATAGTAATTTTTAATTAAGACGATTTTCAGAGTGTGACACTTCATGACTTGTCCAACGAATGAACCTAGTCCCAACGAATGAGATGCGTCACGGCAAAACATTTCGTTTATCTCGCTTTGGCAGTACCCGCTCCATGAACTTTGACCCTAATGCACTGTGGGCGTACGCGGTTTCTAGCAGTGAGAGGAGTTCTGGTATTCCCAAGGGAAAGGGTGTTCTTCATCTTCCATCTTGTTGTCGAAGTCGGTAGGTTGGTGATTGTATTCATCCTTCTCTCTAACAAGAACTCCACCACGGCTTAGGTACCACCTCCGCTTAGCTAACTACTTTGCTAGGTCTATACCCATGCGAGAAATGTGGTCATACTCTGTTCATTTCATGCATAGCTTCATGGCTCGGTCCTTAATTGACTAGGACGGCTCTAACCTTTCCTAGATACCACCCAATTTCAACTTGTTGCCCCGGTCTAAAATATTTAGTTGGGGTTTTATTTCACAAATCATTTCCATTGATGATATAGCAATGTGGCGCTCATGTCTCCCCATGCCAAATTCAATCACCCTCCCTAGGTGATTGCCCAAGCATAAAGCATATGACAAAGCATGAGTATAGTATGCATCTAAATAAGCACAACTAAGCATGCCATATTTGACTAGGAACTCATACATAATAAAGGGGTATAAGGGAGCATAGCAACAATAATCAAAGGCATGGCATAATATCAAGTGGGATATGTATCATTGCATGCAATTTTATTTATAAACAAAACAATTTTACAATTAGGATCAACATGCTCAAAGGGGAAGTGGTGACTTGCTTGCTCAGGATAATCCTTATCTTCATAACAAATCTTGATCAACCGTCACCTCCTGGAAGCTGCATACGTTGCCTCACGACTAGCACAAATGAATTCTATAGAGTGTGGGAGAAACCAATATTCAAATAACATCCAAATACAATCAGACAATAAAATAGACAGAAAACAAACCTAAGGGTTGCTCACACACTTCTAAGGCTAGTGATCCTTAAGATGCTAAGAGGTTTCAAATATTGGCTTCCACTTCTATCTAGGCAAAGGAGTTTGGGGGTAGCTCGGGTGTTGAGGTTGCTTATAGGTTAAGCATCAAGGGAGCGAGGAAGCTTATGATCTAAGGCTCAATATTTCTGGCTTTCATGGTGGCTTAGCTAGGCTAACTAGTGGAAGGAAAGGACGTATCTAGCTAACCAAGGTTTTGTTTTAGCTATCGGAGAGTTTATGGCTAAACTAGCCTCCAAAAGTAAAGGCTATGCGCTAAAGGTTTACATTGGCTCAAAGATTTATCTAGGCATGTATTTGATAACTAAAAGGCGGATATAATAGGAAGGTTCATGATCAAACAAGGTATCACAAATGTTTGGGCGATTTGTCATATGGGGATTCAAATAACTTCTGTTGTTACCAACCGTATTATTATTTGTGTGACTATGATGTGGAACTTCACTGGTTATTATATAGGTCAAAGGACCCATCACTCTCTTTAGGTTAACCTATGGTTATATTCATTTTAGTTCAAGTATTATCACGTGGCGTGATTTTGGTAATGGGTATAGGTGGCCAAACGGGCGGACCGGGCCGGCACGGACCGAGGCACGGTCCGGCACGGCCCGCTACGGCACGGCCCGTGTAGGCACGGTTCCTGTAGCGGGCCGTGCCGTGCCGGCCCGCGTGCCTCCCCCCGGCCCAGGCACGGCACGCCGGGGTCATGGGCCGTGCCGTGCCGGCACGGCCCGTCGGCAGCCCACCGTGCCCGGGCCGGCCCGGTCCGCCGACGCCTGCCGCCGCGCGTCCGGCGTCCCCGGCCTCCGCCGCCTGCCGCCGCCCTCCGCCGCCGTCTCCCCGCCTGCGCGCCGCCCCCGCCTCCCCGCATGCGCGCCGCCCCCTCCGCCGCCTGCCGCCGCCTCGGCCTCCCGCCGCCTCGGCCTCCTCGGCTCCTCTGCCTCGTCCCGCCGCCTCGGCCTCCTCCGCCCCCTCCGCCGCCGCCTCCCGCGCGCGCCTCCCCGGCCTCCGTTGCCTGCCGCCGCCGCCTCCCCGCATGCGCGCCGCCCCCTCCGCCGCCTGCCGCCGCCTCGGCCTCCCGCCGCCTCGGCCTCCTCGGCTCCTCCGCCTCGTCCCGCCGCCTCGGCCTCCTCCGCCCCCTCCGCCGCCGCCTCCCGCGCGCGCCTCCCCGCATGCGCGCCGCCCCCTCCACCGCCTGCCGCCGCCTCGGCCTCCCGCTGCTTCGGCCTCCTCGGCTCCTCCGCCTCGTCCCGTCGCCTCGGCCTCCTCCGCCCCCTCCGCCGCCGCCTCCCGCGCGCGCCTCCCTGGCCTCCGCCGCCTGCCGCCGCCCTCCGCCGCCGCCTCCCCGCCTGCGCGCCGCCCCCCGAGGCCGCCCTCCGCCGCCTCCCCGCCTGCGCCGAGTCCCGACCGGACTGAGTCAACTGAGTCTGAGAGAGATGAGTAAAAAAAGAAAAAAAGAGACTTAAAAAATTTTAAAAAATTAGAGGAGTGGTAAAAAAATATTAAAAAAATGTAAAAACATTATGTAAGATGAGTAAAAAAATATGAGGGTATTTTTTGATGATATTAGAGGAGGAAATTTTTATATGTTTAAACAAGCAAAATAGAAGAACATACATAGTTATGCAATTTAATTTCTACATAGATATAGAGAAAAATTGCGCAATGACCTTTATTGATTTTGATATTACACAGCTGCCTCATTAAAAACTCTGTCATGTAAAAACTCAATTTTGAGAAAACCATGACAAAGAAAAAAGAGTACAGCTAAAGGTCAATACTTAAAATAAAAAAGATTACTCTAGTTCCTCATTTTGTAGGTAAAGATTTTCGAACTGCTCAGCCAAATCTTGGTTCTCCGTGGTGTGTTGGGCACGTTCCTTAGCTAGCTCCCAGTCTTTAACCGCAAGTAGCATTTCTACCACCTCACTGCGGAGATTTCTTCTTCTCTCCTCAATAATTCTTCCGCAAAGACTGAAGGCCGATTCGGATGATACCGTAGACACAGGCACCGTGAACACATCCCGTGCTAGCTTTGAGAGCACGGGATATTGGGTCTTGTGATCATTCCACCATTGAAGAACGTTGAGATCTTCCTGGTTGATCAAGTCGCTGTCCAAGTAGGTGGACAGCTCAAGAGCTTCAAGTGAAGCGTGTGCAGGACTTGCTGCGGCCGAACTTCCACCACCGGTGCTCGAAGAAGAAGAGGAACCACCCCAAATTCGGCCCCACTGCAATTTCTTCTTACCTGGGACAGGGACGGGTGGGGCTCTTTGCACGCGAACTCCCTGAAACTTAGTTTCATACTTTCGAAATACTTCATACAATTTGTCTTACAATCAGAATAGTAGTTAGTGTAATCAATATTCATTGTATCCCCAATAAGATTTAAAATATTTAGAAACCCCCGTATTTTACCCCTAGGATCAAGAATAAATGCAAAAGCATACAAGTATGGAATGTTCCTCCAGTATTTAAGATATTTTTGTTTTCATGTTAGATACTGCAAATCCTAATAGTTGGTCATCTTCATATTCTTTTAATAAAGTGGCAATCTCAAAATTTTATGCAAAATTAAATTAGCAGTTGGATAGTAAACACCAGACAAAGTAACAGTTGCATCATAAAATGTTTCAAGAAAGTAATAAAACCTTTCTACAACATGCCAAGACTGTTCTGTCAGTAGCGGTTGACCGTCACTGGTAACAACATTCTTGGACTGCAAGAAAACAGTTAGCATATCTTTGTAAGGCAAGACATGTTTCAACATTAAATAAGTCGAGTTCCACCGATGGTCTGCATCCGTTTGGAACTTACGTGGTTGCTTGTCCGAAGCGATGCAGAATCGCTTGAAGGTCGCAAGTCGAGGATTAGAACCATTCAGCCATGTTATGGCTTCACGGATAGAATCGAGATATACAGTTACTCTTTTAAAACCAGATTTAACTATAAGATTAATAATATGGCAAGCACAACGTTGATGTAAAAGAAATGATTCAGCATAAACATTGAATAAAGGCTGCAAAATTTCCATTGCTCTGGAATTTGCAGCTGCATTATCTAGAGTTACTGCAAATATTTTATTTGTGATGCCAAAATCCTCACAAACTCTAGAAATTCGTTCAGCAATATTTTCTGCATTATGTGAAACATCAATTAATTTTAAAGCTATTACTCTTTTTTTTGTAGTTCCCATTCATCATCAACATAATGAGCAACTACATCTAATATAGTCTTCCTTAGCTCTACCACTCCAAATATCAGATGTGATACTAATAGAAAATGTGCAAGTAGCAAATAATTGTTTAATATTATCCCGGCCTTGTTGTAAACATTCACTAAAGTCCGGGTTGTAGTTTGTCTACTAACAGCTTGAAACCTAGGATTATGAGCAGTTTTAATGTAAGTCTCAAATGCAGGAGACTGCACCAAAATTTAGGGGTAGATCCTGTCTAGCAATTAAACGGGTAAGGGAATCTCGTGCTACCTGAGCATCATACTCCCATGAACGTACCGTACCGTCCGGATTGAGTAGTACCAGTTGCTGCTGTCTTAGCTGGTAACCTTGCTTTCTTCGCACACGCCTCAGCATGCCGCCTCAAATGCCCTGTTCCACCAGAAGATTTTCCAGAGAGTTTAGTTTTACAAATTTTACATTTCGCGTAAGTTACCTCCCTTCCATCCGCGGCGGTCTCCTTGATCTCATCAAAATGTTGCCAGGCGGAGGAAGTTCTTGATCTCTTTGAGCCGGTTGCCGTTGACAAGCTCCCGCTCGCAGTTTCCGGATCCTTGTGAAGCCGCATGTATTTCCTCCGTATGTTCTTGCGGTGTAGGAGCCGACCCGGAGTTGTCTCCTTGCGACATCGACAGATAGCTCGGGTCGAAGTCGCTCAGTTGAAACGTCGGGTAGTTCGGATCCATCCTGCAATATAAATAGAGAAAATTAGTATTAAAAAAATAGTACGAACAAAGAAGAAAATTTAAGATTTTTTTACCTTGCAGGAGCACCGGAGGCTGCAGCTATTACCTATGAGAATATGGGAAATTTTTGAATTTTAGACAAAATTTTGTCTAAAACAAAAATTTTGAGCAAAGAGAGCAAAAGAGAGGAGAATAGAGCACAAGAGGAGAGATTGGGAGGTTTGGATGAGGAAAAATGTGGCTGGGGGTTCCCCTATTTATAGAAAAAAATTTCACAATTTTTCTGATTTTTTTGATATTTTTTCGGATTTTTTTGGTCATGCAACGGCTAGATTCAAAATCTAGCCGTTTTTTCGGACCGTTGGGACAGGTGTCAATTTTTGACTGGGCCAACGCGGCCGAACACTGTAGCAACGGTCATCAGCAACGGGCAGATGTCAGTGCAACGGTCGCCTGCCTCCTCCTCCCGCACGCACCCGGCCAGGCCGGCCTCGACCTCCTCCCGGCCTCCTCTCCTCGGCTCCTCGGCAGCCCTCCGCCTCTTCCCACCGCCTCGGCCTCCTCCCGGCCTCCTCGGCTCCTCCACCTCCTCTCGCCGCCTCGGCCTCCCGCTGCCTCCTCGGCTCCTCCGCCTCCTCCGCCTCCTCCTCCGCCTCCTCCTCGGCTCCTCCGCCTCCTCCCGCCTCGCCTCCTCCTCCCCCGCCTCCTCGGCTCCTCCACCTCGGCCTCCCGCCGCCTCCTCGGCTCCTCCGCCTCCTCCCGCCGCCTCGGCCTCCTCCCGGCCTCCTCGGCTCCTCCTCCTCCTCCCGCCGCCTCGGCCTCCCGCCGCCTCCTCGGCTCCTCCGCCTCCTCCCGCCTCGCCTCCTCCTCCTCCGCCTCCTCGGCTCCTCCACCTCGGCCTCCCGCCGCCTCCTCGGCTCCTCCGCCTCCTCCTCGGCTCCTCCGCCTCCTCCCGCCTCCTCCTCCTCCGCCTCCTCCCTCCGCCTCGGCCTCCCGCCGCCTCCTTCTCGGCTCCTCCGCCTCCTCCCGCCTCCTCCTCCTCCGCCTCCTCGGCTCCTCCGCCTCCTCCCGCCGCCTCGGCCTCCCGCCGCCTCCTCCCGGCCTCCTCGGCTCCGCCGCCTCCTCCCGGCCGCCTCCTCCCGCACCCGCCTCCTCCCGGTTGCTGCCTCGGCCTCCGCCGGCGCCCTCCGCCACCGCCTCCTCGCCCGGGCGCCTGCCCGGCCTCGGCCGCCGACGCCTGCCTCGGCCTCCGCGGCCGCAGACGCCTGCCACGGCGGCGCGGCCTCCGCCGCCGCCCTCCGGGCGGGCCGTGCCCCGTGCCCCGTTCCCGCGCCCCGTGCCCGTGCCCGTGCCCGTGCCCCGTGCCGTGCCGTGCCCGTGCCGGCCCGCTACAGTCCACGAGCCGTGCCGTGCCGCACCGCCGGCCCAGGCACGGCACGGCTACTCGGGTCGTGCCGGCACGGCCCACGGCCAACCGTGCCGGGCCGGCCCGGGCACGGTTACTGTAGCACCGTGCCCGGGCCGGCCCAACGGGGCACGGCCCATTTGGACATCTATAGTAATGGGTGATCTTAAATTAATAGTTGATCTGTAATTATGTGATGCCATGGTTTTTTAAATATTTATCGAAATTTTGATATTTGTTAAACAATCCTTAGGTCAATATTTTTAAGAATAACTTATGAGTTATTATACAACTTGAATTGGGTGTACTGTGTATATATGAGTTGAGGATTACCTATTAAGAATTTATTATTTACTTGAGCATTAGGAATTTGCATGGTTAGTCTACTCAATGGAATATTTCACTAATCATTCAGTTAAGTGATCCAAATAGCTATGTAATCATTTTATTCCAATATGCAAGGTTAGGCATGATTTTTGTGTATTTGGATTTTAATTACTGAATTATTAGGCCAAAGGATTATTATGGACTTTAATTATATATGGACATAAAATACTAATGGCAATAGGGAATTTCCTATTCTTTAAAATAACACTTCCATTTAGTTTACATGGTTTCTATACTGATAAAATGTGTTAGACACAAATATATGCAAAACTAGTATACTGCACATATATGATTTATTTATTAACACCTTATGGAATAATTATTATTTAACCATCGGATGATTATTTAATTTATAAATATAAAACACATGTGATTTAAATTATTAATTATATACTGTTGGAAATTTCTTGAATTTATATGAATTTAGGTTCAAGTTACGGTTTGAAAGATATGGCTCTCTAAAGATTCAAATTTAAATTAATTCCGAAAATTGTGAAAGTTTACTGTTGCGCGGGCTACAATAGCAGATCGGCCCGGTCCACGATCACTGCAGAGACTGACAGGTGGGGCGGCTATTACTTAAATTTTATCCGGCTGAATTATTTTTCTAAAGGGGAAGGGGATAGCTACTGGCAGGTGGGCCCGGCTTGTCAGCGATACAGGGAGAGGTTGTCTTCAACCTCTCGCCAGAGGGAAAGGCAGCACGGGGGCATGGCGGGGCGCGGCCAGCGAGGGCAGGGGCTGCTCAGTGGCGGACCTCCGGCATGCGGCGGCGGCGCACAGGCGGGTGGCGCGACAAGGCGACGCCATGGCTGACCTTCGGCTTCCATGGAATTCGGGCGATAGGTCTAGCTACTGACCGAGCAGAGCTATAGGGAGCACCCACGGACTCCAGGGATTCAATTCCCGGCGATGTATGGACGGGAGCAGAGCTGGGGTGGCATGTCCACGGTGAGCCCGACGGCGGAGCAATGGCGCTCGGGTCAGCTCGGCTTTGGTGGCTAGAGAGGTCGTCATGATATCATCTACATCCGTACCGCTCCTCGTGGAGTAGATCCCGCATCCAGCCAACCCCTTTTTGACCAGGGAACGGGAGAATTCCCCGATCAATTTGGAGCGTGTGCTAGCTATTATGGGTCTAGAGGATGTTGTGGGCGCAGAGGCTTACCGAATTATAGCCGGACGATAAGATGCAGTGGTTCACGGTGGTGGCGACGGCGAACAGAGCACGGGGACGATGCATCACAGGGAAGACGACACCAACGCGCACACGAGCTGTTTGATGAAATGCAACGGCTTCGGGAAGGCTGCTCGATGCTTCGCCTTGGCGTCCTCGGGCTCCTGGATGTTGGGAACACGAGTTCCAGGGGTCCTTTGCTCCGGCGACATCTTCGGCAGCGGCTCAGCGAATGCCCCACAGGTGTTCGACACTATGGCACGACGGCAGCAGTAGAGCGCCTCTGGATTGTTCGAGGAAGCAAGGGGAGGAAGGGGGTAGCAGGGCACGGGAATGGCGAGCTCGAGGTTGGTTATATAGCTGGCGAATGGCTTGGGCTAGAAGCCAAGGATGGCGACGAAGGGATAAGCCTGCCAGCTTGCGGCTAGCGTGGCTAGGCGGCGAGGCCGGCGTGGAGGATATGGGCGCACGCTGTGATCGGGTTGCCGCACTTGATGGCTAGATGCCAGGCTTCTGGTGAGGCCGATGAGGTGCCAGCGGGGCTAGGGGATTAGAGGCGATGCGTGCGGCCCTGGGGCAGGGCTGTCCCTGGGGGCGTGCAGCCTGAGCGACGGCGCAGGGCCTCCAATTCCCATAGGCCTCCAAGTATATAGTACATTACCCATAATAGCTAAGCACAGCAGCGTTGGCCCAATAGCATCGCCCATTAGCAAGCCTATTACTCTATTAGCCCAATAGAAAATGATTTTCTGGCCGGCAAGCAATTGACAGTAATGTTGACAATGATCCTATAAATCCTCTAGAAAATAATGTTGAAGTTGAGGAAGCTTTTCCTGACAACACAAATACTCAGATGGACAATAACAGTGATGACTTGAATCCTTCTCCGGATGCTGGTGATTCTTTTCAACCTGATATATTTGATCCAAGATATTGGGATTCACTTGATAGTAAACAAGTTGACATTTTAGCACAAAAGGGCCCTAAAAGAGACCTATCAATTCAGAAGGGGCCTAAGGACAGGTTTTCTAGAAGATTTTCTGCACTATTCCATACTAGGATTCTATCAAATGGAGAAGGCTGTGACAGGGATTGGCTTGTTTATTCTAAGGAACTCGATAGAGTATTTTGCTTCAGCTGTAAATTATTTACAAAAGGACATCGAAAAGGTCAGTTGGCAAATGAGGGTTATATGACTGGGCACATCTTGGGAATAGACTCAGAGAACATGAGACGGGTGCAGATCATGTTTTGAGCATGACAGCTTGGTATGAGTTGCGTAATAGGCTGCAAACTGATCAAACTATTGATAAAGCTGCTCAACGACAACTTGAGAAAGAAAAGGACCATTGGAGGAAAGTTTTATTTAGAATTATTGGCATCGTAAAATTTCTTGCCAAGCATAATCTTGCATTTCGTGGAAGTAACAGCAAACTATATGATGATAGCAATGGGAATTTCTTGGGCTTAGTAGAGATGTTGGCTGAATTTGATCCAGTTATTCAAGAGCATGTTCGCCGTATTACAAATGAAGAAACTCAGGTTCATTATCTTGGTCCTAGGATTCAGAATGAGTTGATACACTTGCTTGCTTCTGCTATTAAGTCTGAAATTATTAAGAAAATAAAGACTGCAAAGTATTTCTCTGTCATACTTGATTGTACCCCCGATGCAAGTCACCAAGAACAAATGTCTTTAATTATAAGATATGTGGACTCATCATCAGGTCATGTTTGCATTGAAGAATCCTTTCTAGGATTTTTAGATGTAAATGACACGACTGAACATGGGCTTTTTGATGTGCTAGAGAATGAGCTAAAGTGTCTTGATCTTGACATAGATGATGTGAGAGGACAAGGCTATGATAATGGGTCAAATATGAAAGGAAAACATCAAGGTGTGCAAAAGAAACTTTTGGATGTAAATCCTAGAGCTTTCTATTCTGCTTGTGGTTGTCATAGCCTTAATTTAACACTGTGTGATATGGCTACTAAGACTTGTGGCAAAGCTAAAGACTTTTTTGGAATCATCCAACGTATCTACACAACGTTTGCTAACTCTACTAAAAAATGGTAGATTCTAAAAGATAACATAACAGGATTGACTCTCAAGTCAGTTTCAGCTACACGATGGGAGAGTCGCATTGATAGTGTTAAAGCTATTAGATTTCAATGTGCAGAAATTCGGGAGGCTCTACTTCAGGTACCCAACATTTTCATATTGATAATGAATTAATGATGTAATTTTGTTGGTTATCTCATATATTAAAAATGTTTTCCTTCTTTCAATTTTAGGTATCTGATATTGATAATGATGTGGCAAAGAGCAGTGAGGCTAAAGGTCTGGCAAATAATGAACTTGGAGAGTGTGAATTTATAGTGGCAATAGTCATTTGGTATGAGGTACTGTATGCTGTTAATTTAGTAAGCAAACAAATGCAAGCAAAGGATATGCTTATTGATGTTGCTATCGAGAAAGTGCAAGGGCTTATTTCTTTCTTCGAGGGCTATAGGGAAACTGGTTTCTTAGAAGCTTTGGAGTCAGCCAAAGAAATTGCACTTGAGATGGATATTGGTACAACATTTCATAAAAAAACGACAAATTAAAAGAAAGAGGCATTTTGATGAAAACCTAGAAGACACAAATATTGCCACAATGTCTCCAAAGGAGTCATTTAGAATCAGTTATTTTTTACCTGTTGTTGATCAAGCTATTGTCTCTGTTACAACGAGATTTGAGCAGTACCAAGATTACCAAAAAAATTTTGGTCTCTTATTTACTTCGGAAACATTGTAGTCATTGGATAACCAGAGCTTGAAGTCTTCTTGTGATAATCTTGAGGTTGTCCTTAAAAAGGATGGAAAATCTGATATTGATGCCAAAGAACTATATATGGAGTTGAAGTTTCTACGAGAATTCGTTCCAAAAGAAAAAATGGGACCTATTGAAATTTTGCGGTTTTTAAAGGAGCATGGTTGTTTTCCCAATGCAACTATTGCATATAGAGTTCTATTGACTATTCCTGTGACCATTGCATCAGCGGAGCGAAGCTTTTCTAAATTGAAGCTATTGAAGTCTTATTTGCGTTCTACAATGACACAAGAAAGACTTAATGATGTGGCTATAATAGCACTTGAGGGCGAAATGTTGAAGAAGATTGATTATGAGCATATCATTGAAGACTTCATTTCAAAGAACACTAAAAGAATGATGCTATTCAAGTAAAGATTATGCAACATAGGTACCATTCTTGATATATCTTATTGCAATAAAATGTTAGTTCGTATCAGCTTTTACACTGCAACAAAACACAATTTTGATTGCCTGCTCAATCCTAAATGTCTCTTAGATGGCGAGGTATGTCCATATATATGAAATAGCCTATTTCGGCATGAACATCTACTCTGGCTGATTATAACTTGCAAGTACATGTCATGAATGCATACATCCGTATACTAAGGGCTACACCAAGTGTACAATATAGGGAAGATGAAGCTGCCTACCTAGAGACAACATACATTACTGAAATGATAGGTGGAGATGCCATGGATTTCGTACAAGACAGAGATGAAAACAACTTTCGAGTGAGGCAGGCGAGAAGTTATCTGCAACATGATATAGTACGGTTTAAATTAGCCCTTATGATTTAAGGTTTATGGATATGACATCACCTTATGAATCTCTTTGTTTAGGTCTTCTATCCCATTAATATTAAAAAACAACAACTGGTACTTAGTGGTTGTCAACGCCCGTAAACATGTGATACAAGTACTAGACTCAATGGGTCCTACTTCTGACTGCCCTGAGCTTAAAAAATGGTGGGATATTACTGTACACATCGTACTAATTTAATTACATTTAACAATATTTGACCTTATTGCTAATAATTGCCATAAAAAGTTGCTAGGATTGCAGAACCGTTTCAACCATCTACGAAAGAAAAATTGGTTCAAATCCGAGAAGTGGAAGTATAGCAATGTTACAGAATGGCCTATTCAAGAATGCATAAGGAATAAAATGCCGAATGACGGGTGTTCATGTGGCCTATTCACGTTGAAGTACACCAAATATTGGATAGGAAATAGAATATATCTATTCTTTACACATGTAATATGCTTCCTACTTGTGAAGAATTCATATAGAAACCCATAAAACACATTCAATTTCCCCTAACAAACGTTTTCTCGCTATTGTACAAAAGGATATGATTAATTTTAGGCTCAAACTAGCCGTCAAATTGGTAAACTATCCATGGAACTAAGAGGAAGGAAGTCTAGGTTACAAGTCAAGCAACATCGTCGAGAACTATAAATATGATTTCTAGTATATGATGGGCTGAGACGAACTGGCGACTGTTGCTTTCATTTTTCATGTCTTGTATCAGTTTATAAGTGGAAACCTATATCCCCTTTTGATTGGTCAGGGCTAGAAGAATTACCTTTCCCAGTGTTCATTTATCTTCTAAGCAAAATGTTGTATTGGGAGGAAATGGATTGATAAACCTTAGTAAAAAACTTTTTTTTCACTTTAAATGTTTAGCAGTGCACCTTACTATGTTTTTTTTATAAAATAGACTGGTGTAAGGCGAGCAATACTAGAAGGATTGTGCGTCCTACGTTAGTGTGCTTACTTCTCCATGTGGACAGAGGTAGGATGAACTGCTCGACCTCAGTCTGGACGGTCCTGACCGTATTACTAGGAATTAACGGGCAACACACGGTCTAGACCGTCCGGACGGAGCGAGGATGGTCCAGACCGTTGAACCATGCGAAGTATTGTCTAATTTTTTTAAAATTTTTAAAAATTAAAGAGTCTATAGTATTTATAATAGCATATTCTTTAATTTGCTATATTATTTTGGATATATTAAATTAAAGAATATGCTACTACAAATGGGGGAAGATGAGCAGTAAATTAATTGATTCACCTCTTAAGAAATTAAACCTTATTTGGCAAAGTTCTAAGGGGGTTCATCCTCTCCTTAATTCACCGGTGGCCATGTATGCATGTCCCTAGCTAGCCTTTTGGTATCTAGTGCATGCATGCAATTAAGATGCAATGGAACACCTAATAATGATTCATCAACAACAAATTATTCTTCTTCCCTAACAACACCGGCCTGGCCAAGCCGATGTATAGCTCGACGGCGGCGATGACTACTACACGCCGACGCCGAGGAAGTCGAAGAACGGCATACCCTGCCGCTTGTCGCCGTCGCCCTTGTCATGGCCATCCATCGGTTCCATTGTCTCCCTTTTGGGAGGGGAAGCGAAGGTGATAGTGGAGAGAGTGGCTGCAACAATTAACAGATGGCGTTGGCCTCACCTTCGAGCGAACAGGCATCGGCGTTGGCCTCATAGAAATATTTTTTGGACTAAAATACCCTTAGTGGCAATGTGGGTAATTTTTATAATTAATACGTCATTTACTTAAATACCCATTCAAATGAACGGATGGATTTCATCTATATTACTTTCTCCCTATTACTAATATATTATACTGTAAAGGGGCTCTTTTTTTTTTTTGCTTGAAAGCCATTATTTTCTGACGGTACAACACCTACAGGAATAATAACTGTGACGATTTCCCTGACAGTTGCACGTCAGAAATGAAACTTTACAAACTTGACGCTAGTGCATTTTTTCTGTCTGCCCGCTCACAAGAATAGCCATCAGAAATTGTTTTTTTGTGAGAAAACCCAATGGAAAATTGAATTTTCCGTGGTCTTTTTTCTATCAGCTATTCTTGTTAGTCCACCCACGAAAATTATTTTTTAATAGGGAAGTGTATTTTTTTTATGGTTTCGCGCCTACAGTAAAGATCCAAATTAAGTCTGGTAGTAGCGTCACTCAGCATGTCAGAGCTTGCACTCCGTCAGTGCTTGCACCCCTGCACGCTCACTAATAGAGTTCAAATCGACTTTTGCTCACGCAGGACATCTGGTAGCCCTACTATAAAATTGATTTTCATCCGATATCTCCTCTATATTCTTACTGGTGGTCCACAAGAAACGACGCCGGTGAAAAACACCAGACGGAGCCCACCACACAACTTATTTTTATAGGTGAACGACTTAATATGTTCGTTTATGTAAATACGTTTATTTATATAGGTGGGCCTCTTTAGCGTCTGGCGATAGAAATGCATGTTTTCATATGCGGGTGTTTAAGTGGCCCGTCTAAGTAAATAGTCTATTTACACAGATGAGCCACTTAAGCATTTGTTTATAAAAATCAATTTTTATAAACGGGCATTTAAGTCGTCTGTCTGTAAAAATTGATTTTTAGATTTTTACAGGAGGATGCATAAGTATCCTGCATCTACAAATCAATTTTTAGAAAAAAAAATACATATATACACCTAACTTTTTCATATAAAGTTACATGGAGATAAATTTTAAATCAACATTGTAGAGCATGATGAAATTTACAAATTTGTTGTTGACAACCTTTTCATTTGAGATTGTTTAGAGGTCCAAATAATCGTTACAAAATCTCATATCTAGTTTTGTAAAATCTCAAAGCTATATTTGAAATGACCTCCAATAGAGAGGTGCTCTATATAAAAGTTATAAATTCATGGGATCTATAACTTTTTAGTTGCTAATATTTCCATTTAAAACCATTTATAATGTCAAATAAGAATTACAAGCTTTGGAGATGTGAAGTCAAAAAAATATCATATTGTATTTAGAGAACAAGTGCTTGATGATGAAATGGTAAGAGGGCAACGAGTGAAGGAAGAGGTCCTGGGTTCAAGTTTGACTTGTGATATGTGTGTGGTCTCGTATAGATGGCTAATAAAATTTAAAATGTTTTTTCGTGTTTTTATAGTGCTAAAAAATTTAAAAGTTGGAAAGATGGGCATGTTAAGGGACCTGTCTATAAAAAATATTTTTACACGTGATCTTTTACTCACGATTTTTTTCTACGGTCGTTTTGTTAGAGGTAGGTGCTGCAAATGCCTTTTGTCGGTCTCAAAAAAGGCTTTTTTATGGTGTAAAGAGTGACCGATTTTTTCCTTGAGCTCAGGCATCCGAGGAAACCGGAATTACGACACCGTTTCTATCCCTCTAATAATAGCTGTTGTTTTTTCGAGTGAACCGTGTTGCTCCGTCGACCATCTTTCCTCCGAAAAAGAAGCACTTTACTAATAATAGCTGTGGTACTTGTCTGTGTCAGCATGATGTGATCAATAATTTTGATACGAGTCTTTTCCATATTTTTCTATGGTACTTGTCTGTGTCAGCATGATCCACGAGCATTTATAAAGTAAAGGGGAACAACATTATATATGGACTGGACAGTTAAACAATGATTCAGTTAAACAATGATATCAGCAGACTACCGTGTTAGCTGTTCCTAACATGATAAAACATACAAACACAAAATAATATCTATTGAATGCAAGTGGTCAGATATGACCGTAAGATCCTTCAAATATACTAATATATACCAACCGCGACAAGATAGCGCAAGAAATGTTACAGCCGACATATTGCTATTTAGTACTACATTTTGGATCTATCATTTAATCTTATATTCAAAAATCATTTTCTACACACGTTCGTACTTCCGACCTAAAAAAATTACAACAAAGTTTGTGTCCCAATTTAAACCAATTCATATTATGCATGGTTGGAGAGCGAAGATTAAGTGTGGAGAAAATCCAACTAAATCACATTGATATTTTTACACCCACAAGCCCCAGTTTAAAAGTTTGCCAAAAAGTCTCTAATGCAGTCCATAGGAACTTCTTTTACTTATTGTTTAGATTAGTTGACAATGTCTCTAATGCATATCTTTGACCATTCTTTTTCTGCTCATATATTCGTACAAATTATTAAAAATATAAGTAAATAAAAGTAATTATCATGATAAATATAGTAATACCATCTCCATATTTCAAATCTTAATGTTTTCGCACATATCGGTCAGGTAAATTTTCAAGGTTTGATTTGCTCGTATCTAAAATTATATTTATTTTCCAAGAACAGAGGGAATACATTCCCAGCAACCATCCCCTCCTAGGATGCAGAACCCGTGCTACATAGCATCAACTATTGGTTCTAGCATGAATCCCCTGTCAGCTCGTGCCATGAACTGTTCGTACGAGGCTGGAAAGTCCGGACCACTGAATTACTTGCCGGCCCGTACCATGAATCCGGCAGTGAACAACCAATTTCAGTTCATGACAATGATGCTCAATCCCTGTCGGCTCAAGCTTAACCCTCTAGCTAGCTAGATCCACTTTGGCTGCCTCCTTAGCATGTTTTAGTTTGGGAGACGGCAATGGCCAACCCTAGCTACGAGCATTTACGCCAATTTAAATGGATGAAATAGGGGTGAAAATAAATGGATAATAAGAGAAAGGAGGACAATCTGTAGATGATGACACCAAAGAGAGTGCTAAGGTTTCCTTAAATTACATTGAAACAGATGGTCTTTCTTCAAGTATTTCTGAACGGTCAAACAATGCGTGAGTTAAATGATGTTTATGCCTTTATAATTAAAATTCTAGGACCACAACCAAGTGGGCATTGCAAGTTCTAAAATAAAGATTTCCATATAGTAGTTTTTCAAATAGTAATTACTAGAATAGACGCCACACTGATATTCATTCTGATTTTGACATGTTAACACAATAATAAGCGAAGTATACGATAAACACTAAAGAATGGGAAAAGTTAACATGAACTAGAAAAAAAATTGAGACTTTTCTACAATGAGATTTCACGCACGCACGGCAAAGCTTGGTACCGACTATAGAAAATAATATTACATTGGATCTCCTGATTGAGCAATCTTTGTGACAACTGACACCATTTTGCTTAGATAGAAATGCAGCAATATTTAGGCATATTTGCTATTGATCAAAAGTTTGATTTTGTAGATTCTGTTAAACAACAACTGTCGGCTAATGGATACAGAGAGCGAGGATCCGAATAGACCCCATTGAGATTCGGCCGGAGATCAGTTCTTGAGTCTACCTAGGAAATAGAAAAAGATGAACACAATGGACTTAGATAGGTTCGGACCATTCGGTGGCGTAATACACTATTCCTATATGTTTGGTGTTATGCTTAGCGTCTTGGTTGAGGATGTTTTCAGAGTCCAGCCCCCTACTCATGGTCTTGGATCTACCTTATAAAACACGAGTGATCCCATAGTGACCGAACTGGAGGGATGGGTGCCAAACTAGAATTACCTAGTTACAACTAGATTATGATAGGGTACAAGATAGGCACACCCTACCAGGCGTGTTGCATAGCACCAGTCATCCCTCTCCAGCGGGCCTTGCGCTCCTCCAAGCTAGGCCCCTAGGAAGCAGATACAGGGGAGGCCATGGCCACCTACCACGTGCCCAGGACGCCATCCATTCTCACGTACGGGTGCTCTGGTGGAGAAAACCTTACTCATCATTGATGTCTCATGGTCCCACCCGTTGGTGCCTAGGTGAAGTAGGCAAAAAGTGAGAAGAACAGGCAGACCGTGAGGGGTCAAACGAGCCGCCTAATAGCCCACGCCCCCTGTCAGCCTACACAGGACTCCGATTCACAGTCGACAGGTGACATGGCTTGACATATCTACGACACCACATGCCCTGGTGGGTAGATATCTGTCACATCGCCCCTCCTTAGAGGGGCGCGAAGTACAAGGCATGGTTGCATGCCTTGCCTTGGTGCATTAAATGCGCCGGTAGCCTTTTGGCTCCTGAGCTCTACCCTGCAAGCCCATGTGGGTTGTGGGTGCTCGGCGATGCCACTAGACCCCTAGGGCATCCTCCTCGAGGCTGCCCGCTAGAAGAAGTCCTGGACAAGGACTTGGCTCGAGCTCGGGAGCAGCCTACTCGAGGCCCTAATAGGCACTTCTCTGATCAATGGCCACTCGAGGTCATCGTGGCTCTGTGCTCTTCTCACTCTCCAGCTTCTTCCCGAGCACAGGGGTGCTTGGCCCCCGAGGTGGGCCCATGCCGTCCCCCGTGCTTGGGAGATGAGTGACGTGGCGCCCAGTTGTCCCGCGCCCGCAATGCGGGGAGCCTTGGTTCCCATATCACCGACAACAGCCCCTAGCCCCATCGGCAGGCGTTGGGGGCTTGGGGCAGAGGCTAGGGATAGGGATAGGGCCCAGTTCTTCGGTGGGCCGGAGTCATTGCCGGCGCCGCTTGGTCTCCCATGGAAACAGGTCAAACCAGACCGATGCTTATTGGGCTTCGACAGCTTTGGGCCTGTGCTTCACGCGTGGCCCGTCTATTTGGCCACATTCAATCTAGCTCCCTAACTTGGGGAGGCGAAACAACGCACGTCGTTTCGCTTTCCGCGCACTCATGAGCCCGTTTCGAGGGAATGGAATCATAACCGGTCAGCTTGATGGGACAACTCCTCGATCATCGCGCGTGGGTGTTATGGCTTATTAGGGATGAGGGGCGTCGCTTCGCAGCACCCATGCTACTTCCTCCGCCACAATCTACTTTGCTTTGCCTTTTCTCTTCCGTCTTGTTTCGAGCTCCCACGTTGTTCAGCATGCCGCGAGCCAGCCGAAGCCGCGGCACGGATTAAGGGGACGACAAGATCCCGCCCAAAACTCGCCTCTGGAATGAGGAGGGGGTGGAGAAGGTGAGGAAACTTATGGTGCCGGCCGGCCAGAAGGCGCCTCGGTTGTGAGGCCAGCCACGCACCCACCTGCGCCGGAGGAGCCAAGGAGATCGTCATCTTCACTTCCTCTGTCGTAGCGGGCTTGGTGCTATCATTGTCCACCTTCTTCCTGCAGGTGCTAGACACCTATGAGGTCTAGCTGGCCACCTAACCCCAAACTCGGTGGTAACACTAGCTGTGTTCGCACACCTATGCAAAATGTTTGTCGGGGTGATGCCATCCGTGGCACTATTCCGACACTTCTTTGCCCTTCGAGTGACAAGGAAGAAGAGGGGCACTGACGAGTTCGAGGTCGTCGGCTGCTGCAGCTTCCGCCTACGGGAGGGGATGGGCGAGTCGTACATCCTGCAGGTGACACGCAGCAAGTGGGACGACCGGCGGAACAACCAGGTTTACGTCAGAGCTGGTCCACATGACCTACTCTTGCTCCCCAGGTCACCGGCCATCCCCAACAGGCAGATCTGGGAGGACGCCCCGAGTGCCGACGCCTGCTTGCGGCTAGTGCTGGACCACATCGTGGAGCCGCACGCGGCGAGGCTGACCTCCGTGATGGTGGTTGACGACTTCCTACACCAGTGGCTAGCTCCCCTACGAGAGCGCGTCCGCCCTGCCTAGATGTACACTGGCTCCCACGACCTAACTCGGACGCACGTTGGCGAGGTGGGCGACGTCAACAAGTTCACACGAGAGACACTGCTCAAGGTGATCCTCGGCGTCGACAACCACTCCCGTGCCAAGCTGCCCTGTAGGGAGCTGGCCCTCTGCTCGAACCCCGAGTGGGTGGTGATCTAGAGGTCGCTCCCCGCCTTCCACGCTAGGGGCTGAAGGAGGCGACTGGAAACCAGGGTCTTGGGATGTTTTGGATCCCTGGGACTAAGGATGACAACGTCAATGATGGTGGTGCCCGGCGCAGCAGTAGACCGGTGCGGGGCGCTGGCTGCAGCAGCGGGCCGGTGTGGGACATCGACGCTAGGGACGGAGGGAGAACGGTAGATCAGGAAAGGGAAGGGGAAACGGCTCCACGAGCCTTGCCGCCCCTGTCCTCACCGCCACCGTGGCCCACACTGCCTCTCGGCCCCTCTTCGAGCAGGGGGGCCAATCCAGAGACAGGGTCTAGCTCGAGGTGGCCCAGCAGGCATGGGCTGTCCCCGAAGAAGAGGAAGCCGACAACCGGACCGGTGGTGGCCGACTTCCAGATTCCAAGCTCAGGTTGGCTATTCAAGCAGCCGAAAGCCGTGTAAGTTTTTCTGGCGTTTGCCTCTGTTTGTTCTCTGTTTTTATCCCTTTTTTTGAGTGAGCTTGGGGGTAGTTTCCTTGCTTCAGGCCATCGAAGGGGCCTAGCTCTACCCCGAGCACGGAGCCCGTGGCCGTGGATACACCGGCGGTGGCAGCAAAAATTGCGGCGGCAGCAGCGCCTGCTACACCACAACACCGGAAAGGAGGCACTCAGTCTATCGGTATAAAGATCTATCGGCATCAAATTGTCTATCAGGAAAGACATTTGCCGACACTCAGTCTGCCAGCAGCATCTGCCAGGGGTCCAGCAGTCAGGAAAATTTTTTTACCGGCAGATATATTTTTCACTGGCAGATGTCTGTCGGCAATTCTATTATTTTTCCGACAGACAAGATTATTACCGACAGTTGATGGTTACTGGCAGTTTTTTATTTCCCAGCAGTTTGCATGCCCTGTTCTTGTTTTACCGGCAGTTTGTTTGATAGGATAATTCCCGACAGACAACCAGAATAGCATGCAAATTTATGCTACTGGTCTACTGCTTTTAGTTTAGCGTAATTTTATATTGACTTCTTCTTACTTTACATTGATAGTTCAAAAAGGCACAAACATTCCACTAATGAGAATACATCAATCAAAATGACAATGGTGAACCAACATCAACATGCAAATTAATAAAACGGCCCATAACTTCCATAATCAGGTTCAACCTCACAAAAGACTATTAGTATTGTTCACAAGTTTTCACTGTATATATCAAGAGCATAACCACAAGTGATCAAGCTAATTTCCTCATATATCTCCATCCTACTCAAATCCAGAACCTCCATGACAACAGTTGCCAAAACATTTCACTTCATATCATTGTCTAATTTGATCAGCACAGTTCTAACGTACAAAAGATATACCACATGCTACAACCTAGATATTGAAAAGGTTTGGCATGTACTTCATATGAGTCTCCACATCCCACATGTAGTCTTCATTCATGTGGTCAGTTCAGCAATTGCCACTACATGGAAAAACAAGTCAGTAAGTCACATGGTTGCATATGCAAGACATAATTGCAAGGGCAAAGAAATAAGTAGCTTTTTGCTACATTTACAACCTAAAAAAACGCATCATACAAGTAGCAGAAGTAAAAAAATAGACAGCAATATATAGTCAAGGTAAAAACTGCCAAAACATTATATACTGTAGTAGCCATATTTTTATAGCTAGATTACCTAATAGAATTTTGACTTGTCATTAGAAACCTATGTTGCTGCCAATCTAAAACTTGTGAAAAAAGTTATAATGATACTATTGACCTATTCCACTTCTACAATAAAGAGACACAAAACTTCAATTTCACCAAAATATATGTGGTCAATCTAGTTGACACAACCAGTGAGTCTTTAGAGAAATGGATAGATATTAAAATGAAGGAAAACACTCTCTAAATAATATGTTTTAAATTGAAAGCATATTTGACACTATGAAGTGTTTATAATCACAAGAGATGACTGCATACCTGAGGGAAACCTTATTTGTCCTGTTGCATTTTCATCATACTTAATCTGTGAAAAGATAACATGGGTAAGTATCATACATAGGCAAATCACTGCTTGTAACAATTAAAACAATTTACTCTAAGCATTACATGAGTGTGTGGCCAAGCGATTGATTGTCCATGAGCATCTGCCATAATCAGGATGTGCCCATATGGGCGAGGTAACACTGCATCCCTTTTAATCACAGAGTTCACAACTACTTCACAGAATCTTGTACCAAGAGCAGTCCCACCAACTAATGTGTTTGGGTTGTTTGTTTGAATAGTTGCCTTAGTCACAGGAAGAAATGAAGGAAATTTACATCAACTAACAATGACAACAAGAATCTTAGTTAGCCTGTTTATGCACAGAGCAATAGACTAGTCGGATATAGATCACTCAAGTTAATCTTTAATAAATTGGTAGTAGAAAGAAAAAAAAGGCCACAATACAAGAAGATTTTAGACAAACAATTCATGCTTAAAACATCAGTTCTTTGCTTTTAACACATACTGTGAAAAGGATCAGCCCTAGAAATGTTCATGTAGCTCTCAACATATTACCAATCCTAAAACAGGCACATCACTAAAACACGGGTCTGCTACTTGACATACAAAAATTAGAGGAGCTCCCAATCATAGACTAATAAAGGAGTTCCACACCTGGCTATGTCAGCAGTGGCCAAGACAAGAACTAAGCAACCTCCACTGTAATTACTAAGGACAAATCTTCAATGGCAAAAGCAGGAAATAATGATTAAGAATTGCCATAGGCCAAGTAAAAAGAAGTACCAAAATGATCTGCAAACAGAAGTAGTAATTCCAAAGAAGGGGACAAACTAGCAATTAGAAAAATCTACCATTTACAATGGTTGGAGAAGTAATTTCACCACCACTACGGAAATCATCCCACTTTTTTTGGTTGCTAGTTGTATGTTATGCTACAATAAGCAATACCATATAGGAGACTAATTAGTAAATTACACAAACAGCAGTTTGAAATTGTGTTCCTAAAACAAAGGGCAGTCTACAATTTCAGAGAATATCCAACATCAACAAGTTGTCACTAGCCAAATCTCATACTAGATCAATTCATTTCTTTGGTTGCAAAGAAGATAAGAACCATCATCTACCCCTTCTGACACGTTACCAAAATTGCAGATTTATCTATCAAATATGAATGCACGCAAATAAACAGAGATGTATGGCATATCCTCTGCTCCATCACCAAAATTCCATGTAAAAATTGAAGAAATAGGTGAGGAAGACAAAACATTTGTAGGTAAAAGGAAGGGGAGAGAAATGGGGCGGGGGCAGATTAGATGACCTTGAGCACTTGCTCCTAGAGGGCCACAGCAGTGCCGTCTAAAGCTTCAGGAGGGGGAACCTGTGGAGGCCACAACACGTGTGGAGGCCATGGGCCCCGGATAACTCAAGGAAGGCAAATACAACCACTCAGGCAGAGGGTGGGTTGAGCCAATCAGTTAGAGATAGAGTAGAACTTGGCTTCATGTTACCTTGCATGATAAGGAAAGGGATATAATCCTAGCCGGATACTCTATGTACTGAGAAGAAAACCCTTGGTCGTATCCGACTGGGTTTTCTACCCTGTAATCCTTATCCCTCCGCATATATAAGGAAGGGGTAGGAAGCCCCCTGGGGCAGAACTCACTTGAACATAACCAATACAGTAAAAGCAATACACCGTAACTGGAGTAGGGTATTACCTCACATCAAGGACCTGAACCAGTATAAACCTCTGTGTCTTTCGAATCCATCGAGTTTAGATCCGACGCATAGCCCCATATTTATTATTACCGATATAAAACATCGACAGTTGACGTAGCAGGTAGGGGAAGCACCGAGATCATCGTCAACAAGCATGATGGATCCAACCACCAGAGTCGCTGGCATCACCTTCCCTCCCGAACAAGCCTTCCGCTTCAGGAGTCTCAACTTCATAGCCCGCAATTTTGGCCACCTCACTCTTTCCAAGTCGGGTTCAACCCGATCAGAGGGAGATCTAACCAACCATGTGCCGGTTGGCCTCGGCAACGCTGTGACAATTTTTAACAACCCGCGAGCTCCAAGGCAACTCTCTTTCCTAGTGTTCGACTCAGACACTGTCCTGTGCCAATCGAGATCGGATCTGCGAGAGACGAGAGCGTCAATTCCTCAGTCAGACTAGCCAACGCCGCAGCCATCTTCCACTCCAGCATTAGGCAGCAGCCCCCATCTCCTAGACTTCAACTCGGATACGGCCCATAGCAAGTCGGGTTTGGATCTCGGGAGGTTGGGGTCATCATCATCCTACTTCAATATTCTGACTTCGACTCCCAGTCAGACGGTAGTTTCGGGAGCTTCTCACCTCCACACGAAGTTTTTATGGCATCCAAAGGGCAAACCCCAAGTCAAGATGCACGTAGACTGTGCGATCAGTAAGAGAAAGAGGCTCGCCGACTGCGTGAGCAAAAGGAGAAGAAAAACAGATGGCAGCAAGCAGAACGAGACGAGTGCCACCGCTAGTTGTGTTGAACCAAGCAGCAAGCACAACAAGACATCCTCCAAAGCAGGATGGACGACCACGACGTCTTCGTCACCCCCAACGGACCGTTGTGGCCGCAGCAACTTTACTTGACACCCTGCAGCTGGGACCAGATCATGAGGTAACGCCAACGATTTCAAAAATCAAGGCCATGATAGCAGCTGCGGTGGTGCAACAAAACCAGGAGGCCTATGACATGCTGGTTCTTTCAAGCAAGTCAACTTCTGACGCTGCTATATCAAGGTTTGCAGGTAGACGTCGGGTATCAACTTATAACCGAAGGTCTTTGGAGTCACTCCGCGGATCACTACACGATCAGGACGAAGATTGCCGACGACATCATGACAATTACCGTCGGCACGACCGTGACATTAGAGACTGACTACACCGTGATCTCCGACATGACATTCATGTTCGCCATCGTGAACGCGAAGAAGACGAATGACGCTGATTGGAAGAAGAACACAACCGCTTCGGCCTCCACCATGAGCGATTCAATCACCGGAGCCGGAGTTGGAGTCCCAATCACGGAAACCACTTGGACAAAGGAATCCCCACCTTCACACACAATCTAGACCAAGTCGACTGGCCGACCAGCTTCAAACCGACTGGCTTTGACAAATATGATGGCAACTTAGATCCTGAGTCCTGGTTGACAGTTTACACCCTGGCGATCAAGCAGCTAGAGGCAACCACAAGGCCATGGCCAACTATCTTCCAGTCGCCCTAGTTGAGTCGGCACGGATCTGGTTAACGGGGCTTCCAAGAGGGTCTATTGATTCCTAGGGAGGACTCTGTGATCCGTTCATGGCAAACTTTTATGGCACCTACGAAAGGCTAGGGACCGAGTTCGACTTGTATCAAATCCACCAAAAGAAGAATGAGTCACTCTGGGACTTCATCAAGCGTTTTTCTGAGAAGAGGAACAACTATCTCCAAGATCAAAGATGAGACGGTTAGCACCACCTTCCGCAAGGGAGTTAAAAGACACACCATTCATCGCCAAGTTCACTCGGAAGACACTGACTACAGTCAAAGCTCTCTTCAAGATGGCCAACAAATACGCCACCTCAGCCAGAATAAACTCTCTGAAATTTTCTCGGATTTTTTGGAGCTCCAAAATTAATTTTAATATTACAAAGATTATTTTAGCAATTAATTAAATGGAAAACAAATCCCAAATTATTTTCCCAATCTCGGGTCATTCTTGGCCCAATACCTTTGAATCTCTCTTTTCAGCCCGGACTTGGGTTTCTCTCCTCTTTAAATATCTAGTGTCGTTTCCGAATCCCTGAAATCCCTCAAAATCCAAAAACGGAGCTCTTGGATATATCCGAAGTCCAAATCTCGAAAGTCTCATGAATTTCCAAACTTCCTTTCACCTTTGAATAAATCCCTAATTTCCTTGAAAAGGTCCGATTCCGAAAATTCTTTTGAATTCCAAATCTTAGATTCTCAATATAACCAAATTTCCCAAATTCCTAAAGCCCCAAATCTATATTCTCAAAATCCAATTCCTTTTGAAATAAATCTATGTGGGCACCCGGTTTTCTGCACTATAAGAGGTAATTGGTACAACAATGCGAAATATCTAGTTGGATGGGATTTCAAGAGAAAGCCAAATAAAACCAACCTCATCACAGCCTTGTCATACAAACCACCAATTATAATGCAAAACAACCAAAACGCCAGACTAAGAACACGAGAGATATTTGGAAGAATAGTTACACCAGTCTGCACGGCGAGATATGCCCGTCAAACCACACGAAGGTGACGACCAAACACGATACATATCTCTGAGGACATGATCTATGGTTGAACTACTCTCCATGTATCTCAACTGTTCTAAACCTATACTCATGCAAACTAGCCCCAGGATAATTGCTAGTCCACACTTTCATCTCTAGCAATGATATTCAATAAATGGTTGTACAAGTAAGTAAACTAAATTTACTACATCAGAGTTACATAGGTCAAATGACCGAATAATATGATTCAGCGGAAGCTTGTCTACCCATACCACAGGCAATCGGACTAGGGGTAGACCCCTTAAAGAATCAATCCTGAAGAAGTAACGAATTCCCGTAGCACTCAACCTACAGCAAAGATTTATAACCATATAAGCAAGAGTCAGTACATTACAGAAATAATGTACTGGCAAGGACAATCCTATATCGCTACATGCGAGCTCTAAAATCAAGGAGATGGCTATTTGTGGGTTCAGTTTTGCATAAAACTAATTTTAGTTCATAATCATTTGCAACGGTACTTAATGAAACATTAGAAACATGTATAACAAGTAGGGAAGTGATCAACATAATAATTTTCCTGCTTACTGTCCTCCACGGCAACAAGCCACCATAAGCATTGTAGTAAGCATAATAATTCTCATAAGTCACCAATCCTCATCCCAATTTCATAAACACATTTAAAAGCATAAATCTATACTCAATGGATACAACCATGCCGCTCATGACCGTGAGCATGGCTAACCGATTAGTTTTGACTTTGCAGAGTTTGTACAACGTTACCCACATGATGTGATAGAAGCCATAACGGCTACACCCTAAGTTGGATGATACCCGTTGGTATCCCACACTCTACACGTTGAGTGCGGCCTAGGGGTCACAACATAGTTGTTACATTACCTAACATTTAGCCTTGCACCAGCACGAGATGTGTTACTCCACATCGAGGGGCTACTCCGATGCCGTGGGTGGCGGGCCCACGCCTTAACCCAGCGCCGTGGCGGCAGCCTACCCGGCTCCCCACAAGGCACACAACATTGTATTGGAGAAACTTAGATGCCTATTCCGTTACGGGATATAGGTAGCTCCTCTGAACAGTCCTACGGTCCGTTGTAGGCACTGCCCATACTACTCTGCCTACCAGAATGCAAGGCTAAACATTAAGTAACTTAATCCACTATGGCTATCCCATACTAGCACATGTGGTTGTACTATTTAACATGAGAATATGACACTAAGTTCAGTCCTTAATCAACTCAGGCGAACACTCCCCCTATCGGTGTGCAACTACTCCATATGCACACCACTTGCCGCCCAAGTCTAAAATCAGGTTTTTCATCATTTTAGTTCACAAATAACTAGAGGCTTCACCTCTGTCCAGAAGTTATAAAATTCCTATTTCAAAGGTATATAGTTATCACTGTAATATTTAGCGCATTACTAAGCATGGCTAAGCATAAGCAAGTGTATTAACTTAACATAGACCCTCATGAGTACAAATCAAGTACTCTAACTAAGCCTAAGGTTACAAACAGCAAGGAGTACAACGTTTTAAGGTGGATCATGCAACTAATAGGTTATAACTACCATTTACCACAATTCAAATACCGTTATTCACAAATACGCATGCAATTTTACAAACAACACATTTCATTCCCCAAAACATAGGATTCAATTTGTTCAAGGAGGAGGGGAGAATACTTGCCTTACTCTTGAATACTCAGATACCAACTATCTCACTTCTTCACCGATATCGAATTTGTTCTCTAGAAAGAAAATAACGTATGACCGAATAAATAGCAAATAATGCGAAAACTCCAAAATGCTCTAATATGCATGAGATTTATACCTTAGGTTGCTACTGTTATAAAGTGAATTTAGGTGAAGGAATTTCTATTTTATCATTTACGGTTTGGGAGTTATAAATTTTACATCTTCTATGTACGCAATACGGTATTTGTACCTTATATAGATTTTAGAGATACTCTATGAGATGTTTTGCTAAGTGTGAACTTTAAATAGTTGGTAGGTATTAGTTTTGGATGATTTTTAGTGAAGGAAGTTCTATTTTATTATTTTGCATTTCGGAGATATAAATTTTAGAAGACTTATACACAAATACGTCTAGTTACAAAATAATATTAAATGCCCAAATTACTTTAAAATGTGTGGAACCTATGCAGTGGTTTGGTACTGGTCCTTGATGAGTTTTGGTGAAAAAGTTTCTATTTTATCAACTTCCAATTTGGAGATATTAATTTTATAAGTTTTAAGCTTCTATACAATATCTATACATATAATTTAATATACATGTGTTTTAGGACTATGTTTCTATGAAATATAACTTTATATATTTAGAGAAGGATGTGCTGTGAACTTATTGCCATTTGGGTGTAACTCATTTAGAGTTAAAATAGAGTTTCTATGATTTTTAGAAATTATTCTCCCTTTTATATCCTATACAAAATATTTACCTTTTGCATAAATCATAAAGGTGTTTTTTTGTATTAGTTTTAGTTAATCCTCAGTTGTCAGATTTAAAGAGCAAAACATTTTAAAGCTAACAAAATTGATTTTATCATTTTTGAAGCTCATATGAATTATCTATAGATTTTAGAATTTAATACATTTTTATGTACTAATTAGGGTATTTACCTATGCTCCAATTTATAAAAATGTCTTTTGTACAAGATTTATCAAATTATGATTTACATCCGAAAAATGCATCACTTTGTGAATTTAACACATCTTGATTTACTAAATTTAAATTTAATGTGAAATGGCTAATGTTTATGCACTTTTATATTATATATTATTTTTGAGGCATTTCAAGTACTAGTTCTTCCATATTTTAATTTACATAAATAAAGTTTGTAATTTTGTGATTCCAACAAATTTTGTTTCATCCAATTTGGAGTTGAAATGAATTAGTTATAGATTTTACAAATTTACTCATTTTTCAATTGAACAGAAAAGGTTTTTAGGCATTTTATTTGTTTTTCTTGGATTTTAACTCAGCCGGGTCCACATGTCATAGAGAGCCAATATGCAAAAGGGTCCTTAGGGTTTCCAGAAATAGAACCCGCGGTCCCTAGCCACGTGTGAATTGTCATCTTCCTTAAGAGTGCCCTGGCTTCTAGTTATTTACGTATAGGTCCTCGGGCTTTAGTCTTTCCACTGCCCAGCGGGTCCCACGTGTCAGTGAGACCGAGCAGGGGAAGCATGAGGCAGGGTGACCAGCAACGGTGTTCGCACCTACCGGCTACGAACGACGGCACGGCTGGCATCGCGGCCAACAGAGAAAAGGTAGAGGAGATCTAGGCGAGGCGATGGGTGGTGGTCTCGTCGCTGTTGGTGGCCGGAGCTACGTTGGCGAGGGGCGCAAGCGGCAGAGGCAGTCGGGTGACGATGTGTATCTTGTTTTTTACTTGATCTGGCTATGCACATGCATGCGTGAGTTACTCCTAGGTGCAATGGTGCTCACCATGCAATTTCCCGAGGCAGAGGAGGGCTGGACAGCGGCGGCAATGGAGAGGATGGCTCTACGGCGGCGGATTCCCACGGTTTCACGGTGACGGGTTGCTCCGGTTGAGCTGCGGCCAAGGCAGAGTGTCTACCATGTTAGGGGCTCCATAGAGATGTGTCCTGTGCAAGGTATTGAACTGAAACCTACCAGGGATAGCGGAATCGACGGCGAGGTCTTCAGCCGGAGTTGGGGAAGACGGAGGCCGATCTCGAGCTTCACGGCTTCGCAGCTTGATTCCTTCGGTCGGCTGGCTCCTGGAGGTGCGACGACGATGTTGGTGCGAGGGCTGAACCGGCGGCGTCCTAGATCGGCCGGAACGGCGACGATGTCATGGCGGCGGTTTTGTAGAGTAGAGACAGTGCACGGCGGCGATCTCAGCCAGCAAATCCTAGGGCAGCCGAGTACAAAAATGGAACGATTAAAGGGTGGTGATCATGTTCTTGCAGAGGGGAGAGGGTGGAGCTCACCGGAGCTAGCTCAGGTTCTGTCGAACACTGATGGCTGCAGAGGAGGTGCTCCTGTCTCCGGCGATCCTAGGGGATTGCGTTGGATTTTCTCGGTGGGAACGTGGAGAAGAGAGGAAGGAAAGATAGCTGGCAAAGTATGGGGTGGAATGGCTGAAGTCTTCTAGAATGGAGTTGATCTAGGTTGCTCTGTATCAGTGGGGGAAGGAGAGGAACAAGGAGATGACACATTGTTTCATGCAACCTTGAGGTGGCTCCAATGGTGCAGTAGCTTTGGTGGGTCCCATATGGAGGAGAACTTGTGTTACACACCTTGGGTTAGATTTAGACACTGATGTGTAGGTCCTAGAAGTGAAATCCTAGGAAGGGGAGAGGAGTATGGGTAGAAGTTAGGTGAAACACACTGACCAAAGGGATGCTGAGACTTACAGGTGGGCCAGGGTCTTGTGGGGTCCACCTGGAAGTGAGAAATGAGAAGATAAGCCTCTAGAGACTCTCACTAGTTGTCCAACATGGAGCCTTTGTATTACTGTTTTACTAGGTTAATGAGGAGCATAAATTATGGGAAAATTATTGGAGGTAGAGAAAGATGTGTTTAACCTGCTGACCAAATTTCGTGGTTAGAAGTGGTCTGGCTTGTCTTTGGTGAAATTGCAAAGTAGGGGTAATGATCCAGTTTTTCTGCAGTCCAAATTATTCCCTAGGCCCTTGCTCTTATCATTTTATGTGGTTTCTTTGAGAATTAAATTAAACCAAAATTTCTGATTGAAAGTTTCATGTTGACTCATACTCTGGTAGAAGGGCACTGCTTGATTAGTCTTCATTTTTATTTCGTGAATTTTAGAAGTATACCCTTTCATTTTTAGCTAGCTCCCTAGTCTAGCTGATTTGAGGGATTTTATTGAAGTACTTACTGAAGTGATAAAATCATGTAAAATTTACAGTGGATTAATTATGTGGGATAGTGTTTACAGGAATTTTTTCATGATTTTATGTTTAACCAATCATTTTTAGAAATTCCTTAGGCTTTACAAATGCATATGCATCCTATTATGAAAATGAACAAACAATCACTTCTATCTTATTATTTTCCTAGGTTAAACTTTTATAATTTCGTTCCTAACTTGGAAGAAAACCTACATCATTTTGTGAACCTTTTTAATCATTTTTTTAAATCAAAAACTTGATTTCGCTGCTAAATTCTCCTAGGAGAAATCCTGGTATGTTACAATCTAAATCCCCAAATATTCCAATTTTTGCCCAATTTCAATCTCCATAAAATGTTCTTGAATTTCCAATTCCCAAAATATTCCAATATTTTATAGGTTCTAATATCCTGGTTATTCCTTCAGTTTTCCTGAAAATCCCAATTTTCTAAATTTAGAGTTTTCCATAAAAACTCTTTTTCCCTTTTCCCTCTTTCTTTTTCTCTTTTTCCTTCTTTGTTTTTCCTCCTTTCTTTTTCGTTCTTCTTCTTCTTCTTCCTCCTCCTTTCTTCTTCCTCTCTCTCTCCTTCGACCGCCATCAGCCTGACCCACTCCAGTCCGACGCCTCCTCGGCCTCGGCCTAGCTTGCTTCGCCGCCTCGGCCCACCGGCCACGCCGCTGCCCCAACCCGGCCTCGCCTGCACCGTTCCCTGTGCAATCACCGCCGCTGAATCCGGAGCCGCACCGCCACTCTGTCGCCTGCCCTAGCAGCTCCCTCCTCCTCTATAAATGCTGGCCTCCGTCCCTGCCAGTGTGCCCCTAGCCTTACCGCCATCTCATGCCACCACTCCTTGCCACCGCCGCTTTTCTTCCTCTTGCTGTTGTTGGCCGAATTGCGGTCATCATCGTCTTCGGGCGCCGCGTGTCGCCAGTGAGTACCGAGCCCAGCTGCCGCTCGCCGCCTTCATCTCCTCCCTCTCTAAGGCGCCCCTACTTTTTCCCCCAAAGACAGCGCTCCGCCTCCTTCTCCCACCGCGCCCCCTAAGTCACCGCCGATCGCCGCCTCGCCATCCCCTTGCCGTGCTGCGCGCCGCGTTGGCGTCGCGCCATGGGTGCACGGGCGTCGCTCCCCATATGACAAGCAGACCCCACTGACGTTCCCTCTCCTCTATATGACATGTGGGCCCGGTATTTAGATTCCGAACCTATCTCAGCCATCTGATGGATTTTGATCCAATCTCAGCTATTGGATTCTTTTTTGCGTAATCCCGAATAAATCTCAACTGTCCGATCTTTCTAGATCTGATCTGAGCTGTCGGATTTTCATAACCTGAGATATTGCCATGTCAGCCCTAGCGGCCATGTGATCCAGCCAACCTCAGCTTCTTTGTCCACGTGTCACCATGTGGCAATAGACGTCATTGGTCCACCGATCCATCTCATCCCTCAGTCCCGTGAACCTAGTCCACATGAGCCGAGTCACTGACAGTGGGCCCCACGTGTCAGCCTTTTCCAAAATAATTCTTTTCTAATTAAAAATCTAGGGAATATTCCCGTGAATATTTCTCTTCATTTTATTTTCAGATATTTCTCTGAATTCAAACTTACGGAGGTCATATCTTTTCCGTCCGAACTCCGATTCGACCCGTTCTTCTTTCTAAATTCATCTAAAATCAAGATCTACATGTTTGTGTACTTTTTATGTACTATTTATTTGAATTTTCTTAGTATTGTTCCTTATTTTACATGTAATCGTGTAGTTTCTACCATTCCGAAAGCGCGCATAGTTCGAGGAAGAGTTTTGGAAGATCAACTGGACTTTCTATTGGCAAAAGGTGTTAACGCCAAAATTTGGTAAGGCCCTGTATCAGATTCGGTCAAAGGAGAGATTACAGTCAACTGACGGAGAAAAGACCGAAATCAGGAAGGAGCCGTGAAGACCGTTACTTGGCAATTATTTACTGTACCTATTAGTTAGGCAGGTGTTATATTTTAGGAAACCTGACCTCGTGTCCGGTCAGGATTAGTTAGCGTTTTCTGTTATAGATAGGAAATCATGTATCGTGTCCTATCAGGACTATGTCAACTCGGGGTATATATACGTATGCCTGGGTGCCTTGTAAATCATCACAACGATCAATACAAACTTCGGCGCATCGCCACCCCTTTCCGACGGGATCTGCTTCTCGAGCCGGGCTGCATCGGTTAGGTCCGAACTCCTGTGAGAGGGTAAGTCTCGTCACCCCGGCTACCTATCGGCTAGGACTTCCTCGGTTGGGTCCGATATTCTAGTCGGTTTATGGTAGTCGGCTTACCACGATATATTTACTTTATCTATGGCTGCATCAGTTCAGTTTGACCTCATAGATTGATTAGGTATATCACATCACGCGTTGCGCAGATCGTATGTTTACTGGGAGGGTTTATCATCAGTTTGTGTTGCATCGGTTAGGTTCGACCTACTAAACTGCTAGCGATAAACCGATCCTGCTAAGCCGATGCTTTATGCGCAGGCGTCTTATCGGGGCGTATAGCCAGTAAGTTATCTTCATCACGGTCGCACCATATCTATCGGCCCATTGAGGTATCGTTATCATTGTCGGTCTGTGCTGCAACGGTTGGGTCCGATCTACTAGACTGACGATAATAGCCTTACTCTTGATAAGCCGATGGGTGTTATGCGATGATGTTATCGGAGTGCTTAGCCAATGAGTTATCTGTTGAAGCCGACTATAATTTATTCATCCATCTTACTTTATACTCCGCTCCGTTCAGTAATCGGCTGGCTCATCAATTATCTATCATCTTATGTTATTGCACGCCTTATCACATATTCTTGCCTGTATTATTGTTACGATCGGCTAAGGGCTAGCCGATGAGTTTATTCTGCCGATCCAAGCGCAAGTATAAGTAGGTTCCCGGGCACGACCCCAGGTGAGATCCTGGGCACGAGTTTAGGTAAGACCCGGGCACGGGCCCGGACAGCGGATGAAGACCCCGGGAACCGATAGGAGCAAGGGCCCGGGCATGGGCACGTCTTTCACGACAATACCAGTAATACTAAACTATGATCGGCTAGAGTTTATTTGATTTATTTGCTTAAGCATTCTGCCTGTCTATTTTACCAAGTTTATAGCCGGTTTTTGAGTATCCCTTCGATGATCGGCTAGCACGATACTTGTGTATTATTATGCTATTGCTCCTGCCATCATCGGTTTTAAGCCGATGTATAAGTGCTACAGTATATATCGGCCATCGGCCGATGACATGAGTCCAAGCCGGCTTCCAGCCGATTGGCTCACGAATTTAACATCCCCTTCTCCTTGTCAATTACAGGGTCAAATTGACTGGCACGCCTGCGAACCTCAAGACTTTAGGACCTGCACTGGAGCTTAGCAGATCTCCCAGGCCTTCGCGTGTCACCCAGACACCGGACGGCCCCCGGCGGGTTTTCGGCGTCAACACGCTTTTGGCACGCCTGGTGGGACACGAAGTTTCAACACGAAGTTTCAACCCAAAGTTTCAACGCAAAGTTTTGACAGTCAGACCTACAACATGGCTGGGAAAGAGATCAAGACCGACAATGTAATTCCAGTCAGCATGGAGGATTTAACAGAAGAGCAGAAGTAGCAGATTGAGCAAACTATGGCCAACTTTCAGAAGCTGTGCTTAGAATCCTTTAGTATGACGAGGCAAGGGCCGATTCAGAAGTCCCAGTTTCCGAAACCGGTACTGGTAGGAGAATCGAGCCGCACACAACCCGAGAGCCCATCACTCAAGCCTTTGCAGGAGATGGTTAATGAGGCTGTTCACCACGCGCTCATTAATCAGTCGGGAGTCTTGGTAAACACATTGCATAACCTCATCAAGAAGACTGTTGATGGATCGATTGCCCAAGAACCAACTCGGGGTCCTGTTTTTCTCCCGCCAAAGATGGAGCCAAATCAAGCTAATTACAACATCAGTAGAGATATACTAGAACACTTGTTCGCACAGAACCAGGCTGGGGGGCAACAGGATATTCCTCCTGGATATCACCGATCTATTTATTATGGGGGACATCAGCAGAACTATCCAGGAGGAGGGGCCGATCCAGGTACTTACCAGAGGGAGTATCATAGACAGAATCGACAACCAACTCCACCGATACAGAATCAACAGTATCAACAGGAGAATCCAAGAGAAGAAGACTTATCGGTACGAGTTGAGGAAATAATGAGGTTACAGTTTGGGATGAAGCCCAGAGAACGGACGTTTATGTATCGACATCCATACCCCAAGTGGTTTGACAGGGTCCCGTTACCACACCGATACAGGGTCCCAGATTTTTCTAAGTTCTCAGGGCAAGATAATATATCTACGGTGGAACATGTTAGCCGATTCCTGGCACAGTGCGGAGAGGCATCGACTGAAGAAGCATTAAGAGTCAGATTTTTCCCCTTGTCCTTATCAGGATCGGCCTTTGCATGGTTCTCTTCATTACCACCGAATTCGGTTCGGGGATGGGCCGATCTAGAGAAGCAGTTTCACAAGTATTTCTTTGCTGGAATCCATGAGATGAAGCTAACAGATTTGACTTCGGTTAGGCAACGAACAGATGAAACAGTACCGAAGTACATTCAGCGATTTCGGGAGGTTAAAAACCGATGTCACAGTCTGAACCTGAGCGATGGGCAGCTGGCCGATTTGGCTTTCCAGGGACTCTTGGCGCCGATCAGAGAGAGATTTTCATCCCAAGAGTTCGAATCCTTGGCGCATCTGGTACAGAGGGTATCGGCTCATGAAAGCCGATTTCAGGAAGCAAAGAAGGAAAAATTTCAAAGACGAGTTGCCCAGATGCAAGTTTACTCATCGGACTCGGACAACGAGGAATCCGATGCTGAGGTTGGATTGGCGGAGTGGACCAGGAACAAGAGATTAGTATCGTGCCCATGGGTCAAGGATATCGGCAAGGAGGAGCGGTATGATTTTGATATTAGTAAGGCCGATAAAATCTTTGACTTGCTGTTACAAGAGAAGCAGATACAATTGTCGCCAAATCACGTGATCCCATCAGCCGAAGAACTGAAGAAGAAAAGATATTGCAAGTGGCACAACACTATGTCGCATCATACTAACGAGTGCAAGGTTTTTCGGCAACAAATTCAGTCGGCTGTCGAACAGGGCAGAATCAAGTTTGAAGACAAGAAGCCGATGAAGATTGATGGGCACCCGTTCCCCGTGAACATGGTTTACGTGGGATCATCATCAAGAGATCAGGCCGATGGAGCAAGACGTCAAAAGTATAAATCAAGGGTTACTTCATCGGACATGATAGAAAGATATTCAAGATGTGAGGAACAGAGGGATGAGCCGGAGAAATATAATCCGCATTGGGATTGCCCGTTCTTCCGATTCTGCTGGGATCAAGGAATGAGACTGCCGTCAACTGAAAATTGCCCCGAGTGCAGCAGTACAGGGAATCGGCATGATTGCCAGCAGGAGTTTTCGCGGGATCGGTAGCTTGGGAAAAAAGCATCGGTTCATAGCCGATTAGGGCCGATCCATGAAGAGTTCTTTGAAGAGGATGAAGAGGAAGTGCGTGAGAAACAAGTTCAGAATCCTCAATGGTGCCCTAGTGGGATATTCATGAAAAATCAGAAGAGGAGGGCACAGCGTTTACGACACCGAGAGCAACAGGAAGAACAGAGTCAAGATCAGGGAGAGACCGATCATCGTCACAAGAAGACTAAACAAATTTGGCGCGTGAAGAAAAAGGATGATGAACCTGATCAAAATATGGTGTTCTTTCTACCTCGGGAGTATAGAGCACTTTCATCAGATGAAGAAGGCGATGAGGAGATTTTTGCTCAGCTGACGTTACAACCCGATCAGGCTATATTTGACAAACCTGAGGAGTCAGAGCATCGGCATCTAAAGCCATTATACATCAAGGGCTATGTGAATGGGAAGCCGATGGCAAAGATGCTGGTTGATGGGGGAGCAGCGGTTAATCTCATGCCTCATGCCATATTCTGAAAATTGGGGAAGACTGCCGAAGATCTAATCAAGACAAATATGGTGCTAAAAGACTTCGGTGGGAATTCATCAGAAGCTAAAGGTGTGTTGAACGTGGAGTTGACGGTAGGGAATAAGACATTACCCACCACGTTTTTCGTCATTGACGGGAAGGGGTCGTATAGTTTGCTTCTCGGCAGGGACTGGATTCATGCGAACTGCTCTGTACCCTCGACAATGCATCAATGTTTGATACAGTGGCAAGGAGATCAAGTCGAGGTGGTGCTAGCAGATCGGTCGACCAATATTGCCATGACCGATCTACCAGTCTGGGAAGCTGATGGTGTTGACTGCCTATCCAGAAAAATATGGGAAGGAGATTACCTCGAGGTCACTAGCCAGGGGATACGGCCGATCCAGCAAGTCGGCTCCGAATTGTTACTCTGATGGGATCTATTGAAGACTTCGAGGGGAAACTGGGGCAAGGATTTACGTCGGCTGATGATTTGGAAGAGATTGATATAGGACCAGGAGATAAGCCAAGGCTGACGTACATAAGCAAAAAATTAAGTCCTGAGCTACGAGAGGAATTGATAGCATTGTTGAAAGAGTATCGGGATTGTTTCACCTGGGAGTACCATGAGATGCCAGGATTAAGCCGATCGATTGTTGAACATCGGCTGCCTATTAAACCAGGATATCAGCCATTCAAGCAGGCTCCAAGGAGATTCAAGGCAGAATTATATGAGCCGATCAAGGCGGAGATCACAAGGTTGTACGATGCCAAGTTTATAAGACCATGCCGATATGCTGAGTGGGTTTCTAATATCGTCCCGGTGGAGAAGAAAAATGGGAAATTGAGGATATGTATTGATTTCCGGGATCTAAATAAAGCTACCCCTAAGGATGAATACCCAATGCCGATAGCGGATTTGTTGGTGGATGCAGCCTCAGGTCACAAGATTATCAGCTTCATGGACGGCAATGCGGGATATAATCAGATCTTTATGGCTGAAGAAGATATACATAAGACTGCGTTTCGGTGTCCAGGAGCTATCGGCTTGTATGAGTGGGTAGTAATGACGTTTGGATTGAAAAGTGCCGGTGCGACTTATCAAAGAGCGATGAATTATATATTTCATGATCTCATCGGCTTATTAGTAGAAATTTATATTGATGATGTGGTGGTTAAGTCTAAAAGTGAGGAAAGCCATATAGCCGATCTACAAAAAGTACTGGAGAGAGCCAAGAAATACGGACTAAGAATGAATCCCAATAAGTGCGCTTTTGGTGTATCGGCTGGGCAATTTTTGGGTTTTATGGTTCATGAGCGAGGGATTGAAGTTAGTCAGCGAAGTATCAGAGCCATTAAGACTACAGAGCCACCAAGCAATAAGACAGAGTTGCAATCGTTGATCGGCAAGATTAATTTTGTGAGAAGATTTATATCAAATTTGTCAGGAAGAATTGAGTCTTTTACTCCATTATTGAAGCTGAAAGCCGATCAAGAATTTGTGTGGGGGGCAACACAGCAGAAGGCATTTGACGAGATCAAGAATTATCTTAGTTCCCCGCCTATTTTGATTCCGCCGCAGAAAGGAGTGCCGTTCAGGTTATACTTGTCGGCCGATGAGAGGTCCATCGGCTCTGTTTTGATCCAAGAATTTGAAGGCAAAGAGCGAGTTGTGTTTTATCTGAGTAGAAGACTTCTGGATACTGAAACGAGATATCCTGCGGTGGAGAAATTATGCCTATGTTTATATTTCTCGTGTACAAAGTTAAGGCATTACATCCTATCGGCTGAGTGTACAGTAGTTTGCCAGGCCGATGTGGTCAAATATATGTTGTCGGCTCCAGTCTTGAAAGGGCGAGTTGGCAAGTGGGTTTTTGCTTTGACAGAGTTCGACTTGAGGTATGAATCGGCTAAGGCGATTAAGGGACAGGCAGTGGCCGATTTTATTGTGCAACACAGAGGGGCTCACGAAGACTATGTAGAGCCGATCCCATGGACTTTGTTTTTCGATGGATCGGTTTGCAAGCATGGATCTGGTATCGGTTTAGTTATCATATCACCTCGGGGGGCAAGTTTTGAGTTTGCTTTTACAATTAAGCCTTATCGGACTAACAATCAAGCAGAGTATGAGGCGGTGCTAAAAGGACTTCAACTCTTAAAGGAGATCGGAGCCGATGTTATAGAGATAATTGGCGATTCTTTGTTGGTGGTCAAACAGTTGTCTGGAGAATATGAGTGCAGGGATGATGTTTTGAGGTCATATTATGAGGAGTGTACGGATTTGTTAAGAGATTTCAAGATAATATCAATAGATCATATTCCCAGGGAGCAGAATTTAGAAGCCAATAATCTTGCATAGATTGCTTCAGGGTATCGGTTGAATAGACAGGTTGAGGTTGAGATAGCCGATATTGATATCTAGAACAAGGCCGATGACTGGAGACAAGAGTTAGTTGATTACTTGCAAAATCCGTCGCAATCGGTTTCCAGGAAGATTCGGTATAAAGCTACTAAATATGTGCTGCTTGATGGGGAGTTGTATTATCGGACTTTTGAGGGAGTTCTGCTTAGGTGCCTGAATTTGGAAGAAGCCAAAGTGGTTATGTGCGAGGTGCATGAAGGCGTCTGTGGGACTCATCAATCGGCTCATAAGATGAAGTGGTTGCTGAGAAGAGTAGGGTATTTTTGGCCGACAATGCTGGAGGATTGCTTTGGGTATTATAAGGGGTGTCAAGATTGTTAGAAATTTGGAAATATACAGCGAGCACCAGCATCGGCTATGAATCCTATCATCAAACCGTGGCCGTTCAGAGGTTGGGGAATTGACATGATCGGCCAGGTTTTTCCTCCATCAAGTAAAGGGCATAAGTTCATATTGGCGGCAACGGATTATTTTACCAAGTGGGTAGAGGCGGTTCCTTTGAAGAAAGTTACGTCCAAGGAAGCGATCGAGTTTGTAAAGGAGCATATTATTTATCGGTTTGGGATTCCTCAGATGATAACTACTGATCAGGGGTCTATCTTTGTGTCTGATGAGTTTCAACAGTTTGCTGCCAGTATGGGAATCAAGCTATTAAATTCGTCGCCTTATTATGCTCAAGCCAATGGGCAAGCAGAAGCTTCTAACAAGAGTTTGATCAAGTTGATTAAGCGGAAAATTGATGAGCAGCCACGGCGATGGCATACTACATTAGCCGATTCACTGTGGGCCTATCGGATGGCATGTCATGGATCTACTCGGGTGCCGCCGTATCAGTTAGTATATGGACATGAGGCAGTTTTACCATGGGAGACTAACATCAGCTCTAGGAGAATTTCTTTGCAGAATCAGTTGACAGCCGATGATTATTATAACTTGATGACAGATGAACTTGAAGATTTAGCTCAGAATCGGTTGAGGGCGTTGGAAAGGATCAAGGAAAATAAGGCTAAGGCAGCTCGGCATTACAACAAAAAGGTGGTGAATAAGTCGTTTGCCAAGGGAGATCTTGTGTGGAAGGTGATTTTGCCGATCGGGTCCAGAGATAATAAGTTTGGAAAATGGTCGCCTAATTGGGAAGGGCCCTATCGGATTAATCGCTGTGTGCCTGGTAACGCCTATGTGTTAGAAGATCTTGATGGGACAGAGTGTGCTAAAGCGCTTAACGGAAAATATCTCAAGAAATACTACCCTAGCGTGTGGATCGATTCTTAAATCGGTTAAGTATAGCCGATTTCTAAAATAGTCCGGAAAGCCGGTGTTTTGCATCGCCTAAAGATAGCCGATATCAATTGGTATCGCCTTTAGATCAGATAAACAAAAATAATACTAGGGGGCAATTGAAGGAAACGGGCAGCAGGGCCGATCAAGTTATAATACAGCACAGCCAGCGCATCGGGAAGCCATCAATTGTTAAGTTACAAGAATTTTCGAATGGTTTCGATTGCGCGCAGACGGATTTGATCAATTTCATTAATGGCGCGGATGTCGTCATCGTCAGAGCCTGGGATGGTCTTCAAGTTCTTGCGCTGATGGATGACTTGGCGCACCGTCGCTGCAATCTTAGCCTCTTGGTCTTGGATGGCTTGTGGTAAGCCGATAAGCTGGGATTCTGTGGCTTTGAGGTCCTTGCGAACTTTTTCAAGTTCTCCCAGCAAATCGGCTTCCTTCTTCTTCAGTTGATCTAGCTTGGATTGGAGCTCTTTGGGGGCAGCAGCCATATCATCAAGTCTTTTCTTCTTTGTCTGGGCTAGCAGCCGATCGGCTTGGATGTCTGTGGTGATCTTCTGTTGGTCAGCACGATCGGCTATGCGCTGTCTAAGCTTGATGAGCTTAAACCTGTGAGACTCCAGGTATGCTGCAGGGGTTAGCGCGTCAACGAGTTCCTCGGGCAGGTGATGTTCGATCTCTGCAAGTCTTGCCTGGATAGGCCCGCAATCTTCCACCAACGCATCGATTGGGTTGTCCAGCCGACTGTTGATGCTTGTTAAATAGTCACGCACATCGGCTGGGAACGACGGTTTGGTTGCTGCGCTGGTGGCTGGTTCGTCCTCTGCTTCCAAGTACTTGCCGATGTCGAAAGAAAACAAGTCGGCCAAGGACTGCAAAATTGGCATCGGAAAAGCGATCAATAGAAGATTAGAAGCAAAGTATGGGCATAGAAAGGTTACCTGAGGAAGGACGTCGGCAGATCTGGTGACATCGGCTTCAGTGGGATGAATAGGGTGTTCTTTAGAGGGGCCGATATCAGCCGACGGGATAGGAGCGGTCTCGTCGACAACTGGAGGACTTGGTGCCAAGAGTGGAGCAGCAGAGGAAGCCATCGGCTCAGGGCTTGGAGGAGTGATAGAAGAAGGTTGAAGTTCTGGAGCCGATGATTCGAGCTGAGCAAGGATTTGGTGAGATAAATAAGGAAACGGGTAATAATAATAACAAGACTTGGCACATACCTGAGGAGATAAGGGAGCCGATGTTGTGTGAGGAGAAGGCGACGTTGGGGCGACGACATCAGCATCAGTTTTCTGCTTCTTTGAGGTGGGGCGATGCGCTAACTTCTTACGTTTTTGTCCCATCGGCCGAGGCGCCTTGAGAAGAGCCGATGGAGATGGAGCGTCGCGCCCTAAGTTTGGAGTAGCCGATGGAGGTTGATACAGAATCGGCCGACCGCTGTTGCTTGTTGATGGGGGCTCGACGCTGGCAGCCTGCAAAGTAGGAGTTAGAGATGATTGGAGATGATGGTTAAAGCTTGTGGGTGTTACCTCTTCATCGGATTCGACGTACTCAGTGTCAAGACGAGAGCAGTAGCAGGTGGCCGCTAAGCTGAATAAGTGTTTTTTCCATTCTAACCACCATCGGACGAAGAACTTGGTATTGGCTGTGCAGATGTTCACCTTGGTGGCAGCACTCGGTAGAAGGGATTCCGTCAAGGTCCGCATCCGATCATATTCAAGGGCGTTGGTGACATTGCCCCGGGCCTGGAGTTTATCAATGAAGAATAGGCCTATTGGGAGTTGACCGAGACCAAATTGACGGGGGCTGACCGATGGATGGTAGAACTCATACGATGGCTGAGTTCGGCCCAGAGAAAAACCAGTTGGCAGCAGACAAGGACTGATAGCCGATAGGAATATGGCCTTAGACTCATCATCATTCAGAGCTTTGAGTGGATCAAAGTTAGAAGGCATCTCGAATGATGATGCGTCATTGTAAGCAAACCAAAGAGTGGCCTCCCTGGTGAAGCCATAATAAAATCCCTTGAACCACTGACTAACTCCAGCAGGGGTTATCTTGCCGCCAGAAAGGGCCGATGCAGCTTCGCCCATAGAGATGCATCGGCGATAGACGGGGTCTTGATCTTCTGGGTAATCGGCTGGGAAGGATTGCTTGAGAAGAGAAGTTTCTGGGATGGCCTTGGAGGTGTAAACATTGAGCCAGAGCTGTACAAACCACTAAGGGCCCCCAATGTGGCCGACGGGCTGGCCGGCCGATAGCTTAGTTGCCACCTGATGGAGCAGCTGGTAGGTGGCGCCAAGGAGATAGTGCCCCAACGGAATTTGTTTCCTATCGGCCAAGCACTCTGCCAGGCATTGCATATTGGTCGTCGGGCCGAGGGTTGCACCACCAAAAACAAACCGTTCCAACCACAAGTTCAGAAAAGCGACGTGCTCCCGATCATCAACCGGTCCAGTTCCCTTGTTGTGGAGAGATATATACCTGGACCAGCCGCCGATGTTTTTTGTTTGAAGCCGATGAGCAGGCTTAAACCGGAGTTTGAAGGGGTTGATGTAGCTCGTCGTATCCAGGCAGGTGAGCATGGTCACATCCAGCAAATTGGGGGTCATCGGCCCATGCCCGAACATGAAGGCATTGAGGGCATCGGACCAATAGTATGAGGCCGATGCAAGTAGGGGCTCGTTCCTTTCCATATCAGCCAGGGAGAGATTAATGCAGTGGCCAATATGTGATTCATCCCAGAGGGTTCTCTTCACAGCCGATACTCCGATGTACCAATCTCTCCATCCAGGCAATCTGCTCGGCCATGACCTGAAGTTGTTGGTCCAGTCACTGACCAACATAGCCGAGTTCTTGAAGGGAATACGTTGGGTTTCAGCACTGATGAAATCGGTGGGATCTTCGCTGCCCATGGGGCCATGATAGAAAAAGCTGGGGTAATCGGCGGCCGGAATCAAGATCTGGGCTCTAAGATGCTACAGTAAACAAGAACACGACGAAGAACAGGTGAAGAACATAGCAGATCGGATTCGCATGGGCTGTAGGTCGGAAGAAAATAATCAGGCAGAAAGATTACCTCAGGAACTGCAGATGCCGATGCCATCGTGGGAGTGGGAGAAGTTGCAGGGATCGACGGCCGGAGAAAAAGGTTGCAACGACTCGTCTGGATTCGCTAGAGCTTGGTGAGGATTTTGAAGATGAAGCGGTGGTGCTCTGGTGATGTGAAAGCATTAAAAAGGCAAGGAGACGAAGCGTTTTTATAGAGGTATGACAACCGAGCGGGAATCGAGGCCGTTGGCACTGTTTCAAACATTTATGGCAAGTGAGCTATCTTGGGCCGCCTCGATGTGGGAGAAGTGTGGAGGCCCAAAAATGAAAGAATTTCGAAGTCCTATAGAAGAACTCCGAAATTGGGGGGCATGTGTTAACGCCAAAATTTGGTAAGGCCCTGTATCAGATTCGGTCAAAGGAGAGATTACAGTCAACTGACGGAGAAAAGACCGGAATCGGGAAGGAGCCGTGAAGACCGTTACTTGGCAATTATTTACTGTACCTATTAGTTAGGCAGGTGTTTATATTTAGGAAACCTGACCTCGTGTCTGGTCAGGATTAGTTAGCGTTTTCTGTTATGGATAGGAAATCATGTATCGTGTCCTATCAGGACTATGTCAACTCGGGGTATATATACGTATGCCCGGGTGCCTTGTAAATCATCACAACGATCAATACAAACTTCGGCGCATCGCCACCCCTTCGACGGGATCCTGCTTCTCGAGCCGGGCTGCATCGGTTAGGTCCGAACTCCTATGAGAGGGTAAGTCTCGTCACCCCGGCTACCTATCGGCTAGGACTTCCTCGGTTGGGTCCGATATTCTAGTCGGTTTATGCTAGTCGGCTTACCACGATATATTTACTTTATCTATGGCTGCATCAGTTCAGTTTGACCTCATAGATTGATTAGGTGTATCACATCACGCGTGCACAGATCGTATCGGCTTACTGGGAGCGGTTTATCATCAGTTTGTGCTGCATCGGTTAGGTCCGACCTACTAAACTGCTAGTGATAAACCGATCCTGCTAAGCCGATGCTTTATGCGCAGGCGTCTTATCGGGGCGTATAGCTGGTAAGTTATCTTCATCACGGTCGCACCATATCTATCGGCCCATTGAGGTATCGTTATCATTGTCGGTCTGTGCTGCAACGGTTGGGTCCGATCTACTAGACTGACGATAATAGCCTTACTCTTGATAAGCCGATGGGTGTTATGCGATGGTGTTATCGGAGTGCTTAGCCGATGAGTTATCTGTTGAAGCCGACTATATTTATTCATCATCTTACTTTATACTCGCTCCGTTCAGTAATCGGCTGGCTCATCAATTATCTATCATTTATGTTATTGCACGCCTTATCACATATTCTTGCCTGTATTATTGTTACGATCGGCTAAGGGCTAGCCGATGAGTTTATTCTGCCGATCCAAGCGCAAGTATAAGCAGGTTCCCAGGCACGACCCCAGGCGAGATCCCGGGCACGAGTTTAGGTAAGACCCGGGCACGGGCCCGGACAGCGGATGAAGACCCCGGGAACCGATAGGAGCAAGGGCCCGGGCACGGGCACGTCTTTCACGACAATACCAGTAACACTAAACTATGATCGGCTAGAGTTTATTTGATTTATTAGCTTAAGCATTCTGCCTGTCTATTTTACCAAGTTTATAGCCGGTTTTTGAGTATCCCTTCGATGATCGGCTAGCACGATACTTGTGTATTATTATGCTATTGCTCCTACCATCATCGGTTTTAAGCCAATGTATAAGTGCTACAGTATGTATCGGCCATCGGCCGATGACATGAGTCCAAGCCGGCTTCCAGCCGATTGGCTCACAAATTTAACATCCCCTTCTCCTTGTCAATTACAGGGTCAAATTGACTGGCACGCCTGCGAACCTCAAGACTTTAGGACCTGCACTGGAGCTAAGCAGATCTCCCAGGCTTTCGCGTGTCACCCAGACACCGGACGGCCCCCGGCGGGTTTTCGGCGTCAACACAAGGCAAGTCACACGACAATCTCCTTGAGCATGTTGAACCCAATTATGAAAATTATTTTGTTTTAACATTATTGCATGTAATTTTGGAATGTCATTAGTACGGGTATTTATTATTCCTATATTCCTTGGTTATGGCCAATATTTTGCTATTGATACCTTTACCTTGATGTCTTGGGTAATTAATATTGACTATCTATATGTCTAATTAATGATCTAGCTAGAATAATTAGTTTTGCTTAGCCATGCATAGAAACCTTGACATCATTTTATGTGGGATAACTATTCATTCACCCATGATTAATTATTGGCTAATGATAATGTTTCACGATGGTTGGTCGTGGTTGGTTAATTCAATATGACATCTAAATCTTGACTAATGGTGGGTTGTGAGCATATGAAATGATGTTGTTCCTAGTGGTGCTCATGACAATTAAGGACTGGTTCGCAAGCTATCTTTTCGAAGCATAACTGTACTAACACGCTAGAATGGGTAATGGCTTGACTGAAAGTGTGGCGCGGTCAATAGGAGGCACCAGGGCCTGTTGTGGCAGCCATAAGTCCACACATGGCAGTCATAAGTCCATGGGTTTCGACGCTGAACCGTCTCCCTGCCTAGGTACTTGATCACCCCTAACGGAGATAGGTGGCTTGACGGGTGGCAGTTCTGTTGGGCGGGTTACATGAAAGGTCTTGTCACAGTTTCTCCCTTTGTAGTACCATGGTGGTATTTCGAGACATGGTGACATGTGAGGAACCATGTCTTGTGGGTAAATTGGTACACCTCTGGCCAGAGTAAAACTATTTGAATAGCCGTGCCCGCGGTTATGGGTGGTGGAGCAATGTTTTTCGTGATTAGTCTCACACTACTCATTGATGGTCACTTGATAGCTCCAGGTTTGGAGGGTTTGGGCCTGAACTGCATTAGAGTGTTGTTCGGTGATTGGTTTAATGTTGATAATACTTAAATTATACTGTTTTTGCAAATGCTTTTAAATGCATTTGTTTTAAACATCATTTATGCAAAAGAACCATATTATGCCTTTCTTGGAATCCTATTGCATTATATTGCATTCATGTGTGGCTTGTTAAGTATGGTGGGTGGTACTCAGTCTTGCATAATTATCATCATTAGAGTGAAGCTTTGCGAGGAAGGAGAATGTCTTCGTATTTGGCTTATATCCCAGTTGAGCTGTATGTGGGCTTGGTGCTGAAGCTTCGCTAGGATTGTTGTTCCGCTGTTGTTTTCTTCTGTATGAGGACTAAGTGCCTCTTTTGTAAGTATTTAACGTTATTTCATTTTGGTTATGTTTATCAAATTGTCGATTTGTGTACCTCGGCTAATTCCTGGATGAGGGTTTAATGTACAACTTAGCTTTGAAAATTTCTTGTGAATTTCTGGGCGTGACATCCTCAACCTCCCAGAACTAAAGTTTATCTAAACAAGTGACATACTCGGGAGGCTCAAAAGTTCAAACGCAAGGATGGCACCCATATTCCCAACTCGTGGAATACTGAATAGCTAAGTCGCTTTCTAATAAATATTTTCTTCTTTATATAATCTATCGGGTTGGAGGCAATTCACTTCCCTATGGTTCGATCCAGATACGGCTTGGCGCCAGTTGGGAACAGATCTAGGGGGGATGAGATCGTCAATTCCTCACTCGGCCTCGTCAAAGCCGTAGCCGCTTACACCTAATAGGTGCACATGCCGCACTTTTCATTTTTGCCCTTAATGGTTGCAAAAGTATTCGAGTAGCATAAATTTCAATCCGTGAAGCTTTGCTCCATGACAGACGAACTCAATTTACCCAAAACGTTTGTCTAGAAAAGAGCCATGTGCGACTCCCGGCGCTTGGGGGCTTTGATTAGTCAGGCAGAGTGTTTAAATGTAAAGAGTGAACTACTCGGGGAAATTAAAGTCAATAAGAGGAGGAACACATATTTACATACAATGCAAAATACGTAAATTTTCTTCGGGTGATTGTTCTCTACATCATATGCTACTCATCCGATATGTTTATAATGCAGGGCCTAGATCTGGATACACATAACAGGAACTCATGGCTATGAGCCTATCTCTTACAATCGAGGATTGGACCAGTCTACAAAGATACACTTGGTGTACGAGTCTTCAAGAATCACTCGGTATGCTCCATGAGTGCCATTAGCTAAGTACTTGCGCCAGTCGGGACTCGGATATCTCCTTCACCTTGGTACGCCCCATGCGGGCTGACAGCCGACTCCGGCACCAGCCAGGTCTTGGGTACCACTCTGCTAGGTAGGGTATGCCCCATGACGATCACTAGCTGTGGAGGCCATAGGGCTTGGGTACCTCAAGAAAGGTGAATACGGCCACTCGGACAAAGGGTGGGTCGGCCCATACAATTAGGGATATAGTAGAACTCGGCTTCATGTAACCTTGCACGACAAGAAAAGGGATAGAGTCCTAGCCGGTAACTCTATGTTCTGATAAGGAAATTCCTTAGTCAAGTCTGATTGGGATTCCTACTCTATAACCTTGCCTCCTCAGTATATAAGGAGAGGCAAGGAGCCCCCTGGGGCATAACCAATCTCATCGTACAACCTGCCAAAGCAATACATAAATAGCTGGAAGTAGGGTTTTACCTCACTTTGAGGGCCTAAACCAGGATAAATTTTTGTGTCCTTTTGAGTCCATAGAGTTTAGATCCGATGAGTAGCCCTATATTCAATATTACAGATACAAAACATCGACAGTTGGCGCACCAGGTAGGGAATTCGTCAAAGATCATCGTCATCAAGCCCGATGGATCCAACCATAGGAGTCGTCGGCATTGCCTTCTCTCTAGGGCAAGCAATCAGATTCAGGAGCTCAACTTCATCGCTGATGACTTTGGCAACCTCACCCTGTCCGACTCGGTTTCAATCCAGTAGGCTAGGGACCAAGCCAACTTCGGGCCAATTAGCCTTCTCAACGTTGTGGCAGTTTTCAACAACATGCTTTAGCGATATGCAAGATCTATGAGTTCTGGGGCAATTCTCTTCCCTAGTGTTCAACTAGGCTACGGCCCTGAGTTGGTCAAGATCGGATCTAGGGGAGATGAGATCGTTAATCCCCCACTCGAACTCGACAATGCCGCAGTCGTCTTCAACTCCAACTTGATGCGCCAAACCCAATCTTCTGGAGTTCGACTTGGATACGGTCCAGAGCTGCTCTGGATTGGATCTAGGGAGGTTGGAGTCATCATCACGCTGCTCCACTACTCGGACTCTGACTCATAGTCAGAAAGCAGCTTGGGAAGCTTCTCTCCTCGCGAAATCTTCATGGCATCAAAAAGAATTACCCCAAGTCAACGTGCACACTGACTACGCGAACAACAAGAGGAAGAGGCTCGCCGACTGCGTGAGCAAAAGGAGGAATAAGATCGATGCCTGCAAGCTGAACAGGAGGCTCGCAACTGCGAGCTCCATAAAACTGGGTGGCAAGCACAATAAGAAATCCTCCAAACCAGAGTGGGCGACCACGACATCTTCGTCACTCCACAATAGAATGTTGTGGCTGCTGCAACACTTCTGGATACCGTGCAGCTGGGACCTAATCACCAAGCGACACCGACTATCGTCAGAATCAAGGCTATGATAACGGCAACAACGATACAACAACGCTAGGAGTTTGGATATAATTTGATCCCTTCCAAGAAAACAACTTCTGACGCTGCAACTTCATCAATCGCGGCGCGATGCCGGGTAGCGGTGTTCGACTGCCATCACTCGGAATCCAACCGCGGGTCGCAAGGGCACAACGACGATCACCGAAGATATTAGTACGATGGGCACTAGGATAACCGCGACGCCCGGGAATGACTATGCCGTGATATTTGTCAAGATCTTAAAGCTCATCGGCGTGAACGCGAAGGATATGAACACCGCTGACTGGAAGATGAACACGAGCACTTTGGCCTCCACCATGAGTGGTTTCGCCGACGTAGTCAGAGCCAGAGCCCCCACTAGAACGAAGGAGCTCCAACCTTCACGCGCGAGCTGCACCAAATCAACTAGCCGTCAAGTTTCAAGCTGACTGGGATCGACATGTATGATGGCAAGACCAACCCGAAATCCTGACTAATGGTGTATACTTTGGCAATCCGAGCTGCTGGAGGTAACCACAAGGCAAGGGCAAACTATCTCCCAGTCATCCTAGCCAACTCGGCGCGAACATGGTTAATGGGGCTTCCTAGAGGGTCTATTGGCTCTAGGGGGGAACTTCGCAAGCGCTTCATGTCCAATTTCCAGGGCACACACCAATGTCATCCAAGACTTCATCAAGAATTTTTTTTGAGAAGAGGAACTCCATCCCAAAGATCAACGATGAGGTGATCATCGTTGCCTTCCGCAAGGGAGTCAGAGACACACCATTCATCGCCAAGTTCACTCGAAAGCCACCCAACCCCGTCAAAACCCTCTTCGAGATGGCCAACAAATACACCGACTCGGCTGACGTAGTTGCTAAGGCACTTGACGACAAGCCCCAACAAAAGGAACGATGCGAGACGGACGACACAACCCCATCCAAACCTAGGAACCAGAAGCACAAGTCGGAGGACATCATGGCCATAGTCGACTGCAACCGGCCATGAGCCCCCAAGGCAGACGACTACCAGAAAGTCATGAACGGATCATGTCCTTTCCATCAAAAGGGGAAGCATGCGGCCAAAAACTATTTCATGCTGAAGAAGTTTGTCACCGAGCAAACATCCACATCTGGTGAGGCCAAGGACAAGGACAAGCCGGACACGGGCCCAACCGATGACTATCAAGACCCCCATGCTGAGCTCAACCACATATTCGAAGGGCCATCGGCGTATGAGTCCAAGCAGAAGTAGAATCTAACTACCCATGAAGTCAACTCAGTTTCAGCCGATACCCCTCAGTACCTACGGTGGTCCAAGGTTCCAATCATGTTTGACTGCACAGATCACCCCGACCGAGTGGCATACCCGGGACGTTATCCACTCATCCTGGACCCAGTCATTAAAAATGTCAAGCTGAATAAGGTTCTAATCGATGGAGGGAGCGCTCTCACATTCTTTTTGCCGAGACACTCGATGAGATAAAAAATACCTCGGTCTGATCTACTGCCGAGTACAGCTCCCTTCCATGGCTTAATCCCTGGCCCATCTTCAACACCACTCGGCTAGATCACTCTACCGGTCACCTTTGGCACGCAAGATAATTTTCACATGGAGAACATCTGTTTCAAGGTTACGAATTTCGAGACATCATACCATGCCATACTCGGGCGGCCAGCACTCACCAAGTTCATGGCGATTCCACACTATACCTACATGATGCCGAAGATGCCCGGACTAGCAGGAGTACTCTCTCTACACAGCGACTTCAAGCAAGCCTTCTGATGAGGACATCACTATCTCAGATATGACCCTAGCTACCTTATGTATTCATCAAACAAAGGTGCATGCTTTCTACATAAGATTTACGCGTTATATATTTGAACAGCCATTACTGCACCATGAGTTTTGTGTGTTCTTGTTTGCAGAGGTACTTGCTTGAGTGAAGGGAAAGAGACCGAGCGCAAGGAACGCATGGATGATCAAAGAAGTTGATTGGGGACCAAATCAAGACCTTACCCAAGTCTACTCCTACATCACCACGTCACTTTTTGGTCCATAGAAGACAAGAGATGAAGTTCCGCACGTTTTGGATTCGGATTCGGGCCTCCTGACAGCATCAAATTCAAACGGACCTAACTGCTGATCCAGAAGGACTTTCGGGGCCCATGAGTACTTGTTGGAAAGCTTATGGAGTTTACTTTCAGATGGTTTTGGTCCCACATCAAAATTCCTCCTGAGCTATCCGGAATCATTGAAACAAGACACGTACCTTTTCCAGTTCGAGTCTGTTTTGGACCTTGGGCCTTGTATTTGTGTCGTGGGCTAAACCCATGAGGAGTGCACCCCTCATAGGGCAAATCCTAACCCTAGGACATCCTAAGTCATATATATTCAGTAGCCGCCACCGTTTAGAGGTGGGTTTTGCTTAGATTATTCTGTCTTTGAGCAGTTTCGCCGTTTATCGGTTTGTGAGACCCTAACTTCGAGAGTATAATCATTCATCTGCAATTGAGTTGCAATCTTCCTTGTTCTTGCTTGTGTTCTTCGATTCGCATGCAGGGATTAGCCTTCGTGGCAAGGTCAACCGGGCAGCGCATGGTTGATAACGAGAGGAGACGTGGTGCTGCGATTGCAGGGTTCGGGTCTTGGTGATCAGAAGCTGGATCGTGAGTGTCAATTCTCCACCAAATCGAGAGTTATCCCTACCTAATGGAAGATCGGGCACCCTGCTGTCATCACCTTCACCTGTGACAAGGAGAGCTGTGAGTTGGCATACTCTCATGAGGCCACAGTCGGACGTAGCAACATCCGACTGGCAGCAATGACTTCCGAGGAGCACGAGGAAGTCCTGACAAAAAAAGGCGGCCAAGTCGGGAAATTCAGTGGAGTCAGAAACAAAGAAGATCCCCCTGGACCCTTCCGACCCCACCAAGACGGTGCTTGTCGGAACTGGACTCGACCCCAAATAGGAAGACGAGCTCGTCACGTTCCTCCAAGTGAATAGGGATATATTTGATTGGTGATCACCTTCCTATATGCCTAGTGTACCAAGGGAGATGATCAAGCATTCCCTCAATGTCAAGACGAATGCCAAACCTCTCAAGCAACGACTACGACGCTTCTCTCAAGACCACAAAGATGCTATCCGAGAGGAGATCACCAAGCTCCTGGCAATCGGGTTCATCAAGGAGGTCTACTGTAACAGCCCACTTTTGTTCATTGGTGCATAAAACCATTTGTCATCTGCATGCACTGCATGTCATCTTTCGTGCATGAAAATCCCAGTCAACAGATAAAAGTTCATGCAATCTATATAAACTATTCCCACCGCCCTATCTAACCCTCAATTTTCAATCTTCACCAAAAATTCTGGAAAAATTCCTAAAAATTCCATACCTTACTACCAGCCTTGCCTCCAAGTTTCATTCGGTTTGAAGCAAGTTGGCCCATCGAACCATCTTCACCAAAAATCTGGGTACTGTTCACCCGAGAAGAGTTCTTTTCCTCTTCCTCTCGGTCTCTCCTGTTTTCTCGATCTGTTGACCCAATATTTCCACTTGGCAAGGTAGGTAACCCCATTGGGCACACTTTATATGTTGGGCCCCACCTCTAATTCGGACTCCACATCCCAGCCAAGCCCAGGCCAACTCAGGGAGTCCCTATTCTCCATCGCCCAAGCAAGATCACGCGAGGATCTCTCTCCGCCCGTGCAGCTCGACCATGTGGCTTCCCTTGCACGCCCCAGGCCACGTGAGAGGGAGAGGCAGAGCCGCCTTGGGACCTCTCAAGATGCCCCTGACAGCCTCAGCAGCGCCCTGCCATGTCCCGTCTATCTGCTGCACGCTTGCCCGCGCACACACCATCGCGAGACCGATGGAGAAGACCAGTGCCCCCCCCCCCTCCTCTCCCTTCCCTGCCTTCCTTTTTAACCAAGCCCATGTCCTCCTGCCTCCCCAGCTCACCCTCTTTCTCACGCACCCAAGGACCCAGGGGATTGCCCCTTGGTTCGCCGGGAACATGAGGTGACGCCCACGGCGCCGACGAGCACATGCCTTCCGTCTGGGAGCTCCGGTGAGTTTCACCTTGTCTCAGCTATGTCACCATGTGTTCCTGCCCGACCTAACTCCGTTTTTGCCCTCAGCATGCAGCAGGCACCACTGCAGCCCCATCGTGTTTTGCAACACCGACCGGGTGCCGCTGTGACCTTGCAGCTGCTAAACTCCGTCCTGGTGAGTTTAACGCTGTCCTAGCTGTATCACCATCTCCCCTTCACTCATTGAACTCATCGCAGCGCTTGTCTGTAGCCTCCATCGCGAGCAACCCTTTTGCCGAGCCAACCACCGCCTCAACGTTGCACCCCACCACCTACACTCTTCGGTGAGCTCCTGTTTCTGCATGTGCTTTCTTTTTATTCCTAGGAGGCCACTAGTGCTCCCCACGTCCTTGGCTTGGCCTATCATGCCGTTGTTTTGCCATCCACCCAAGCGACACCACCGTGGCCACATGTGTGGATGAGGCTCAATCGGAGCATGGCCGCATGAATTAGAACCCTACGACCTTGCATGCAAGACCCCTAGAGCTTCCCCGTGCCCCTGCATCACTAGCCATGCACTAGAGCATGAGAGGACAGAGGTAGACAAGCCGTACTTTAGCTTAGCTTTTCACCGAACACCTTAGGTGCACTTGTGTTTGAGTGAGCGACAGCCATCCCATCAGCCCCATGCAAGCCAGGTTGGCCCCACTAGTGTTAGAATGGGATAAAACCACGAGTAGAGCTGCTGCTGTTGGATTCCCAATTTTGCCGGTCATCGTTAACGTGCGAAGATGTGTAGTTTGCGCGTACGAAGACATCGTTTTTGGACCGAGGCGTTCGCCACTACCGAAGCCTTCCCATAGGTTCCACTTGTGCATCCAGTGACCCCTAGGCCCTAGAAACCCTCCCATGCCTCCAAACGCCTTGTATTAATACTCACGCCCGGTGGATTTCACGTGTTAGGCCGTTTTAGCGACGTGTGAGCGTGTGCGATTAACATCCTAGCGAGTTGGAGTATATCCACTTTTGGGAGCTGTCCTTAGGTTCATAGTAGCACATATGTAGGTTTCATACCATATAAATGCCCCTAGAACCGAAAACGTCCCATATAGACTACCTGTTAAGTCGGTAGAATGTTTTCAGCCGTTTCAGCAGTTCGGTCGAGCAAAAACGCTGTTTCTCAATTATTTTCGATTTTAGGACAGAGCAGATTTCGTTTAGCCGTTTCTCCCTCATACGAACTCGGATTCAAGTGATTTTTTTTCCTAAATTCATCTAAAATCATGCACTTCCATATTCTGCAAAAATATTTGTACTTCCTGTACTGTTAAATTTTGCTGTTGTTTTCATTACATTCGTTTGGTATGCTCGTAGAGCACGACGTTGCTGACCCAGTTGAGGAGGAACTAGAGGAGTACCAGGAAGTCCAGGAGCAAGGCAAGCACCCCCTTGATCAATTGCTCCTATATTTCAAACATACAAACTATATTGATTGCAAACTATTATGCATGTGATGTTTTACTTAGAAATGTGTGGGATTCTTTGGTAGTTAACCTCTTGTTGCATATGCCTTGTCCTTGTTACTAGAGTATCATGAATTCCTTGTCACTTATGTTGCCACTGAAAATTTGGGTTCATGTGGTTGGGAGGATGTCAATAGGTATGCTTAGTTTGCTAATTAATCAATGCTGCTTGTTACTTGATTTTGGGATGTTGGGGAAATGAAGCATTTGTGAAATTATGAAAATGAACAGTGGGTAATTCCCCTGTGCTCTTGGTGGAAAATAAAAACTAAAAACATGTTTTTGACTTGGGCGAGTGATGTAGTGTTTGGTGCCTGTTTGTGGTACCGATTAGGTGTTGTCTCGCCCGGTCGCTAAGGACCGATTCTATGTGTAGCTAGAACCAAGAAACATAGTAGAAACCACCATGTGGCTCTTATGGGAGTCCTAGCTCAGTATATTGTTGATACCTAGCAATAGACCTGCCGGAGGTAGTTGTAGGTCATTATTGTTGACATTGGGTTAGTGCGGGTTATGATTTTTGTCCATGGCCCGAAGGTACCTTGATTATTGTTCAAGGGTGACCAGCACATCGTGTGAGCCTTGGGGTTTTGGGAGGCCTACCAACTCCCTAGGATAGATCATAAGCGCGGATATTGCTAGTCAACGATAGAAAGGCTTTGTCATTGATGGTGTGAGCCTCCTGTGTGGTAGCTCATATTGTCCTTGTCATGTGGGTACACTTATACACACTCTCGAGAGTTAAAACTATTCGAATAGCCGTGTCCTCGGTTATGGATGACTTGGGAAATTCTCTACCATAGTAGATTTAAATTTTGGGAACTGTTTTTAGGAAAATCATGGTGCGAATGGGGAGTTCGCTGGGCTAGTTGTGGCAGCGTGTTGCCACGGTTGGCTGGCATGGGCAGGGAGCCTAGATGGTTTGAAACACTTGGGGTCGATGCTTACATACTTGATTTACTGTGCTGGCTTGATTTACGAAAATTTCGTTGCAAAACTGCAATGTTTTCACTATGTATATTATGATTTATGCAAAGTGCAGAACCTGAACCATTCCTTGTTTATCTTCGCATATTATGGAATACCATTGCAAATACTAAAAGTCTTGCAGAGTACGTATTGTACTCACACACGCTTGTGTGACTTCTTTTTTTTTAGAGATGATTCAGGGGGACCCGACAATCGGGTACTTCTATACAGCGGGTTTTGGAGACGACGACGACGGTGCTTACTAGGGCTTACCGGTCGGTTGCCTGTGGGCGGGCAGAGGCACACTTGCTGGTTTTCGGTGCCTATATTATCTTGTTTCCACTCTTGAACTCTTTGTTATTTTATTGTTCTATTTGGCCGGTTGGCCTCTATGTATTCGCTAAGTCTAGACTCTTGTACGACTTATGTTTGGACTGCTATGAGCTGAACATGTGATGTATGGATTATGATGTCGATGTTGGATGTGTGTGCTAGCAATTGATCGTGGGACTAGCATGGTACACACATAGGGTTCAAGGTCAAACCCGGGTCCGACATCTACCACCCGGATTAACTAACAAACCCAATCTTGGTACAGAAGAAGAACGGTAAATGGTGCATGTGTGTCAACAACACCAACTTAAACAAGGTGTGTCCCAAAGACCCATTTGGTCTACCTAGGATAGATCAGGTGGTTGATTCTATGACGGGATGCGAACTACTCAGTTTTCTTGACTGCTACTAAGGACACCACCAAATCAGCTTAAAGGGGAGGACTACCTGAAGACTTCTTTCATCATGCCGTTTGGTGCATACTGCTATATCACTATGCCGTTCGGGTTGAAGAACGCTGGTGCAACGAATCAGTGCACTATTCAAGCGTGTCTTTGTACTCAACTCGGGCACAACTTTGGCCTCAACCTCAGCCGGGGTGGTGTTGGGCGCTGGGGCTTGTGGCGGTGGCCCTTTGGGGTCTACCTCGCTTTGCTTCCTGCAAATAGGCATCACATTCAATACATTGCAATAACTCCAAGATGTTTGAAGATAATTGGAAGGCTAAGTAGCTTTTGGAGGTCTTGAACCTCAACCCATGCACCACGGGGTGAGGAGATTGAAGGTGAGCCTAAGGGCTTATCGCTTGTTGTCGCGTCAGCCGGCGTTGGGCCTGTCGGCGCGGCGTCGGGTGGCGGGCAGCTGGATGGCGTGGCGGTCGGTGTGATGATCGGTGTGGTAGTCGACACGGCGGTTGGTGCACTTGGTGGCACTACAGTTGGAGTAGCTGTTGGTGGAGACGGTGCGGCGGTCGGCGCTGCGGCTAGGGCAGCCGGCGGTGTCAGGGCTGTGGCGCATGTGTCCTTTATCTTTGTACCACCAGATGGCCTAGTCATCGTTTGCTTCTTTTTAGCCGGTTCCTTGGCCGGTTGTTTCCCAGCTCTCTTGGAGCTAGGCTGGTTGGTGGAGGGGCTAGCCAGGTGTTTTTTTGACCCCCCCCCCCCAATGGGTTGGCTAGGGGGGAGGGGTGAGAGACGAAGTTGGCATTTTCCTGCAAACAAGACATATGACATTGTTTCACACTTCGCAATCATATCAATCATCACATGCATTTCATCAACAATCAAGTGAAGATATCTGAGGTCAGGCAACTTACCATTGGCTGAGGCCTTTTCAGGCTAAACAGCTTTGGAAATTTCTCCAGTTCAAGATGTGCACCTGGACCAGTTTGGCTTCAGTCGGGAGTGTAGGCTAGTTGTCAAGCACTTTAGGGTCATTCCCAACATAGGGAGGCAAGGAGGGCTCTAGATTGGAGCTGTAGAACCACTCCTAATGCCATCCCTTCAAGGAGGTTTTGAGGAGGAGATGGATGTAGATCTTTTTCAATTCATTCCGGAGCTGAAAGCCAGCCCCCTATCACCTGTGGCTGTAGCTTGGATGGCTAGCTTAAGATGGTAGAAATAATGGAAAAGATTGAAATTGGGGAGGATGCCAAATAAAAAGCTTCAGAAAGAGTAATGAAGATGGAGATCTGGAGGATTGAGTTGGGGTTGAGATGGACTAGCTTGATCTGATAATAGTCAAGTAAGCCCGAAGAAAATCACAAGTGGGGAGAGCCAAGGGCCGGTCAAAGAAAGATTCAAAAACCACAATTTCATGGGTCTTCGGGGTGGGGATGGCCTCACCTATGGTGGGCCGCCAGTTGATAAGTTCCTTAGCCTAGAGCATCTTCTCCCGCTCCAGGTGGACCAATCGCGATGAGCAAATGGCCGAGGTCGGCCAAACTCCCGCCGAGGTCTACTGTGGAGGCCATGGGTCCCTGGTACATCAAGGAAGGTGAATACGGCCACTCGGACAGAAGGTGGGCCGACCCACACAATTAGGGATACAGTAAAACTTGGCGTCATGTAACCTTGCAAGACAAGAAAAGGGATATATTCCTAACCAGTTACTCTATGTTCTGATAAGGAAATTCTTTAGTCAAGTCCGACTGGGATCCCACTCTGTAACCTTGCCTCCTCAGTATATAAGGATAGGCAAGGAGTCTCCTAGGGCATAACCAATCTTATCATACAACCTACAAAAGTAATACACAAACAGCTGGATGTAGGGTATTACCTCACTTTGAGGGCCTAAACCAGGATAAATTTTTGTGTCCTTTCGAGTCCATCGAGTTTAGGTTTGACGAGTAGCCCTATATTCAATATTGCTGATACAAAACATCAACACCAGCCAAATCCTATGCTAATGCAAGGTTCGGATACCTTATTTGGCCATGACTTTGCTGGGTAGGGTATGCCGCATGAGCGTCACTAGCCGAATCTTGTGCTAGCGCAACGTTCAGGTATCTATTTGGCCAAAACAAGGAAAGAAGCCACTACTGGAGCTCTCAATCAAGAAGAAGCAAGAACCTGTGCAGTCGGAGGTTGCACCAAACCCAAAACCTACGGAGATGCTCATTATTTTTCAAAACTGGAGGATCCTAATCATTCTTTTTCTACTAGAAGGCGAACCCCCTGACGATCGCAACGAGGCTGAACGAGTCAAGCGATGGAGCAAAAACTTTATCGTAATCGGAGAAAACCTATATCACCGAAGCGTATCTGGAGTTCTCATGCGCTACATCACACCTGAGGAAAGCAAGCAAATTCTGCAATCTTTCCACTCGGGCATCTATGGCAATTATGCCGCAACTAGAACGTTAGTCGGAAAGGCTTACAGACAAGGATTCATCTGGCCGACAACAGCAACCTCGTCTGGTCCTACGAAAGATGTTGAATTTTTGCTTGGCAAACTCATCTACCAGCACAGGAGTTGCAGACTATCCGCCAGGTGGGTTTACACACCTTTTTGTCATGGTGGACAAGTTCACAAAGTGGATTGAGGCTAGACCCGTTGCTATCATTACTGCGGCTAGGGCTAAAGATTTCATGTTGAGTATAATCTACAGATTTGGAGTCCTCAATCGCATCATCACGGTCAACGACACTTAGTACACGGATGACATATTCGAGGATTTCTACGACGACTTCGGCATCAAAATCTACTATGCTTTGGTGGCACCACCAGAGTAATGGGCAGGTTGAGCAATAATCAAAATCTCTGAATTTTATAGGGCTGCGCTGGGTAGGTCGGTTTGGGCCAGCCTATTCAGTAGTGGGCTGAAGATATGAGTTCTTAAATAGCATGCCCTATTGGATCGCTCGCTGATCATGTTAAAATCACGATACAGGTGCTATTTTACAAGAACCAATTAAATAATCAGATATGCTTTATGTTGAGCCGATTGCCGAGTGAATTCATTTGGGTATCTTGATTATTCAACATGTATTGAGGATATATTCTTATAAAGATCAATGGCTAGTTCTCATTAAAATTGGAGATGCAGGTATCTCTCAAGTACACCTCATCACACATTGGAATTGAGTCCATAGTGATAAAAGGCTTACAAGCTTAGCCAAATTGTCATGAGCAAATTTTCGGTCATAATTGACTAAAGAGTCAAATTTCTGAGAAACATATCACTTGGGAAAGACTTTAAGGTTAAAGATTTCTAACTTTATGTTTAGTTGCTTCACAACTAAGCACAAAGTCGGGGGCTACACCTAATAAGTGTGCCTATTCATAGCCTTGTTGCTAGCTGACAATAAGCAGGACTTAGGAGGAGAAGCACTCAGACAATGAGTATTTGGGAGCAAAGCACTCGGGAATTTCTTCACCGTAGAGGACGAGCACTGGGCACAAGCTGTGACTCAACTATGAAGATCTCGGGGGCTACTATGGAGGTCATAGGCCCTAAATACCTCAAGGAAGGCAAATACAGTCAATCGGACAGACGGTGGGCCGAGCCAATCAATTAGAGATAGAGTAGGACTCGGCTTCATGTTACCTTGCACGACAAGGAAAGAGATATAATCCTAGCCGAATACTCTATGCACTGATAAAAAAAACCCTTGGTCATATCCGACTAGTTTTCCTACCCTGTAATGCTCATCCCTCCGCATATATAAGGTAGGGTAGGGAGCCCCCGGGGCTGAACTCACCAGAACATAACCAATACAACGAAAGCAATACACCACAACTGGAGTAGGGTATTACCTCACATTGAGGACCTAAACTAGTATAAATCTCTATCTTTCGAATCCATCGAGTTTAGGACCTAAACATCGACAATGCGATCAGCAAAGATGATGGTGCCAGCGCTTCCTCAGGAGGTGTGCCAGCATCCAACCAGTTGGGAGCTCCGGCCAGGAGCTTTCTTGGGTCATTGAGGAGGCACACTTAGGTCGTCGGAGGCGGCGTACAGGGGATGAAACAGCAGAGGAGGCGCATCGTGAGGGGAAGAGGTGTTGTTGTGGGGATTGGTGTGGTGGGGATTAGTTAGGGTTTATGTGTGGGGATTGATTTGAGATTGAGGAAATGGATTGGGGAGAGAGTGTGGGAGAGAGAAGTGCAGTAGTATATCTGGGCCTAGAAAATTTCACACCCCGCCACTTTTTCCCCCTTGCGGCCTCTCATGTCCCACCTTGCTATTTAGGCCGTGCCAAAATTTCAGCTAGTTAGACGCATCTACATATGCCAGCAGACAAATAGACGCTACCACATAATTTGTGGCAGATGGTCTACCACTGACTTTTGCCGATAGATAGTTTGTTGAAGAAGTAATTTTTGACTGTAGACAATGTGATAGGACATTTCCTAGCAAATTGAGTGTTAGCAAAAAAAATTTTACTGATAGACAACTGCGTTGTCGTGGTGTAGTGGCTGGCGGGAGTGGCAGCAGCAGAGACGGTAGTGCCGGCAGCACAAACCGCACCGGTGGCGGCGGAGACGGCGGCAACCCTAGGGGTAGGGTGCGATGCCTAACAATCACCACCCCAAGTGGCGGAGCGGGCGCTAGAGACGATACCCTGGGGCACTACCTTCGTAACCCAGGGGCCCGACCACGCCCTGCTGCCAAGGAGGAGACACCAGTGGGCCCCACACCTTCTGCAAGAGCAACCTCGGCCACCACACCGAGGAACCAGAAGGCCTTCCCTGAGGTGCTTGAGAGTGCTCGGGTGGTAGCGTAGTGGCTTGAGGCAGCGGCTGTAGCAGAGAGGGCAGAGCTCAACAGGGAGCACTCTAGTCTGCTGGAGGAGAGGGGTCGGCTAGAGGCCGCCCGCAAGCTGCTCGACGCCCACGTGAGGCAGCGCGCACAGCTTATGAGCAAACCCTTAGCCACATTGGCCAAGGGCCGTCTGAAGCTCACCGCCCAACACCGAGCAGGTCACTGCCCAACACGAGCAGGCGGTGAACAGACGCGCGTAGGAGTTGGCCGAGCATGAAGAACAAGTGGCCCTGCACGAGTAGGAGACGAGGACCCTGGAGGAGGCGCTCGCCAAGCGGGAGGAGGTCGTGCTCCGTGGAGAGGCAGACTTGCTCCTACACGCCCAAGAGCTCAAGCATAGTCAAGCCGAGGTCAACTCCTGGGGGAGCAGATCACGCTCCAACAGGTGGACGTGGAGCTGAAGTCGGATGCACTCGCCGCTCGGGAGAAGGGGGTCCTTGCCACAAAGGCTGGCCTAGCAGCGCGGGAGCAGGCTGTCATCCAGGAGGAGTGAATCAACACCAACCGCATGGCCGTTAGCGAGCAGCTGGCATGTGCTCGAGCCAAAGTGGCCGAGCTGCTCCAGGCCATCCAAGCCAAGGCAGCCAAGCTGCTCCAGAAAGCTAAGGCTGGGCAGAGCACGCCTACTTGAACCGAGGACCCAATGCGGAGGTTGCGAGGCTGATGGAAATACCGGAGGCCTCTTGGGTGGAGATCAACAACCTATGCCTGGAGCACAATGAAGTCAGGCAGATGATGCGCAACATCTTTGCCCAGGCGCAGCATGTGGTGGCAGCGGCCGGGCTTGGCCGAGTCAAGGCAGGAGAGCAAGGCTTGGTGACCCCCAAGCATTATGTCCTCGGGTTCGTGCAGATCGCTGAGTGCCTCGAGGCCTTGCCGGACGCTGTCCGGGACATGGCCACCAGGGAGGGGTGTGCTTTGGCCCAAAGCATGTCCGAGTACATTCTCGCCTCCTACTGCAGTCGGGACCCCAACTTCCCACTGGAGTTGGCGAGATAGGGAGTGGTGGAGGAAGGGGGCGAGGCTGCCCGCAAGGCCGTGAGTGAGGTCGCAACCGAAGTCACGGGGTACTTCGAGCACGATGCCACGGGCCCTGCAAAGGAGTCCTCTGACGAGGGTGGCGAGGGCGACGACTAAGGGGTTGTTACTTAGGCTGTAAATATGGCCCACTTTTGTTTAAAGAATGATATGTTGATTGCTCGCACTTGTGCTTGTGTGAATTTTTTCTTCTTTTTTCCTCTGTGTTGTTTGTGTGTACTTGTCTTCGAACAATGTTGGTGTAGATGTGCAGGTCCCTGGCCTTGTCGTCGTGCCACAGATGCCCGTGGCCAACTGCTTCCTTAGCCCTCGGGCACGCAGTAGGTGCTCAAGGTCGGCTGCTTCCTTGGCCTCGGGGCAAGGACACGAGCACTGGGGGGCCCTAGCTCCCAAGCAGGCCCCTGCTCGTGGGGGGGGGGGGGGGGGGGAGGGCACAATTCCTCACCTCGCTTCACACATTCCCGCCAATTCGCCAAACACAAATATCAACTCGCAAAGAATGCCTGTAAGCACGGTACTGCCAGCGCCCCGAGTCACCTTAACCGGTAGCCCCCGAGACTTCCGAACCAGTGACGCACATGGGTGGCAGGGTAACACAAGACCCTCAAGACTTGGTGGTGTTCGGGGTGGAACGGACCAGGCCGAGCACCAACAGCCCATCAATGAGGACCTAGGTTGTCCCGACTCCCCATCCTTGAGCAGTAGGATTACCCTAGCCCTTGGGACTCGGTGGTGCTCGAGGTACTACCAACCTTACCAAGCACCGACGACCCATCACCAAGGACTGGTACCAAGCACTGACGACCCATCACCGAGGACTGGGTTACCGGGACCACCTGAACTGCACACTTCTTGGCATCCACTTTGCGATTGGGAAACAAGAGGGCGATGTTTCATGTGACGAGGGAATTCTTTGCGAACAGGTAAGCTGGGAAGTGCTCCTAAGAAGCACTTAGGGAGCATAAATATATTAAAATCTTGTATGTATTGACATGCTGGTACAATTGGGAGCCCCTGGCCAACCTGGGGAGGGAGAGTCCTTGCTCTGGTTGGCTCAAACACCCATAAAATACTTACACAGCTACTTAGGGATAGAACTTACACAGGTGCTCGATATTCCACGGGTTTGGGAGCGGTTGCTCATCCTTCATGGCCAACCGAGCTAAGCCTTCCACATTGGGGAGAGTTTTTTTTTCCTTCGTGCGTTAGAACACTTCAGAGAACCAAGTCCTCAACCTCAAGTGACCGGGCCTGAACACGGCACTGATGATAGCGCCTCAGGCTTTGCTAGTATCTGGTGGCTTGGAGGGTAGCTCAGCACCGGCGCTCCTCGAGGTAGTCACGCCTACTCTGTTCCTGTTCGCCTTCAGAGTATGCGTTAACCTAGGGCATACCCAGCGTGGGCTCAGAGGAGAGGACCGCCTCTGCACCGTAGACGAGGAAGAAAGGCATCTCGCCGGTTGCGCGACTTGGCGTGGTTCTATTGACCCACAACATGGCTGGCAGCTCATCGATCTAGCCAGCCCTGTGCTTCTTGAGCTGGTTTTAGGTCCTCGTCTTAAGTCCCTTCAGGATCTTGGAGTTTCCTCGATCTGCCTGCCTGTTGCTGCGAGAATGAGCGACAAAGGCGAAGCAGAGCTTGATCCTGATGTCCTCGCAGTAGTCCTCGAATAGGGCACTTGTGAATTGTACACCATTGTCAGTGATGATTCTGTTCAGGACGCCAAAACGGCTAGTGATGCCACGCATGGACTTGACCGCCGTGTGCTGGTTGACCTTGATGGTTGGGTCCACCCCGGCCACTTGGTTAACCTGTTGATGGCGACAAAAAAGGTACTTGTAGCTCTCGACTGCTCGGGGCCATGGACCTAGGATGTCCAGCCCCCAGACTGCGAAGGGCCACTATAGGGGGATGGTATGAAGAGTCTGAGCTGGCTGGTGAACCTGCTTTATGTGAAACTAGCACGCTTTGCAGTGACGAGCCAGCTCAGAAGCATCCTGGAGGGTTGTCAGCCAGTAAAAACCCCACCTAAAGGCTTTCCCGACCAACGTGCGAGACGATGCATGGCTACTACACTTGCCCTCGTGGACATCAGTGAGTAACTCACTGCCTTCTTCCCGTGAGATGCATTTTAGGAGGACACCATTCGCGCCACGCTGGTAGAGGTCCCCATCTAGTAGGACGTAGCGTTTGGACTGCCGTGCAATCCTCTTTGCAAAGGTGTCATCATCGGGAAGGATGTTTTCCTTCAAGTACCCTTGGATCTTGTTGATCCACGAGGGCCCCCAAGAACTACCAGTGAGCACGATATGCTCACTAGGTGGCAGCATCTACACAGGTTCCCCCACTAAAAACGTCGTCTGAGTCGCCTCGCCTTCATGCGAGCATTCCTTTTCGTCTTGGTCAGCAGCCAAGACGGATGGCCGCATGAGCCTTTCTTCAAAGGTTCTGGCCGGGACAGGCGCACGGGCCAAAGCCAGCCTAGACAGCTCACCGACAAGCATGTTGTCATGGCGGGGCACGTGCCGTAGCTCGAGGCCGTCGAAACGCCGCTCCATCTTCCTGACTTCTGCCACATACGCCGCCATGTTATGGTCCGAGCACTGGTACTCCTTCACCACCTGGTTATTGACTAGCTGGGAGTCGCCTTTCACCAGGAGCCGTCAAATCCAGAGGCCCACCGCTGCACGGGGCCCGGTGAGTAGGCCCTCATATTCTGCCAGGTTGTTGGTTGCACGGAAGTGGAGCTGCACGATGTACCGGGATACTTCAGCAGTTGGGGCGGTGGGCACCACTCTAGCCCCCATGCCTTTAAGCTTGAGGGAACTGTCAAAGTGCATAGTCCAGTGCTCGGGCTCGCCATGCCTGGGATTTGCAGACAGCCTATCTTCTTCGTCCTCGAGCACTGGCGTCCACTCCACCACAAAATCGGACAACGCCTAGCTCTTGATCACGTGGCGGTTGATGAAGGTAGGTTGAATTCTGCGAGCTCAATTGCCTATTTGATGACACGCCTGGTGCCTTCACGATTGTGTAGTATCTAGCCCAATGGGTATGACATAACCACCGAGACCTTCTGCACTTAAAAGTAGTGTCGAAGTTTTCTCGACACGATTAGCACTGCGTAAAGTATCTTCTATGCTTGGGGGTACAAGGCCTAGGCATCCCGGAGCACCTCGCTGATGTAGTACACCAGGTGCTACATGCAATGACCCCGATGAGTCCCGAGCTCATCAGGACCAGCTGGGAGCTCGGACCCAGTACCACGCATGGGGCTGGCTTGGAGCTCAGACCCTGCCCCCTGCTCGAGACAGGCTGGGAGCTCGAACCCAGCCTCGTGCCCAGGCCCGACTGTGAGCTTGGACCTAAGCTCATCATGTTGTTCGTGTGCAAGATCCACGTGCTCTTCACCGGGTGCTTGGGATTGCCCATGGCCAACCGGGAGCTCAGACCCGACAGCTCGCGCCGTCTCTTCTTCTTGCTTCACGACCAACATTGCACTTACAACCTGGGGGGTGGTTGATATGTAGAGCAGCAGCTATTCACCTTCCCTCGACGCCACCAGGACTAGCAGTGAGGTGAGGTATTTTTCAGGTCTTGGAGTGCTCGCTCGGCTTTCGGTGTCCACTTGAACTGGCCAGTTTTCTTAAGGAGCTTGAACAATGGGAGCCCCCATTCCCCGAGCTTGGAGATCAAGCGGCCAAGGCCGCCATGCAGCCAGTGAGGCATTGCATGTCCTTGAGACATGCTGGAGGGTGCATCTACTCGATGGCCTGGATCTTCTTGGTGTTGGCCTCAATCCCACAACTAGAGATCAAGAAGCCCAGGAGTTTGCCCACGGGCACCCCGAACACGCATTTCTCAAGGTTGAGCTTTACGTGTGTGCTATAGAGACTGTCAAACATGTCGGCTAAGTCCTCGAGCAGTGTGGCTCAGTCACAGGTCTTATTGAACAAATCATCGATGTAGGCCTCAACATTGCGACATAGATGCAATTTCAAAGTAATGCGCAGCGCATGCTTGTGCGAGGGACCAGTATTTTTCAACCCGAAACATGCAGCCATAACAATAAGTCCCCACTGGGGTAATAAAAGCAGTTTTTTCCTCATCCTCTTTAGCCATGAGAATCTGATGATTGCCAGAATATGAGTTTAGGAAACACAAAAGGTCGCACGCCGAGGTGGAGTCAACAATCTGATCTATGTGAGGCAAGGGGAAAGGATCTTTAGGACATGCCTTGTTGAGGTCGGTTTAGTCGATGCACATCCTCAGCTTGCCGTTTGACTTGGGGATGACAACAGGTGATGTGACCATGACATGTGTGGATACAACCATTACTCACATCATATGTCAACATGAAGACAGAGTGATCAAGCCGCCAAAGTTCTAGAATCCAATTCGACCTCCCAACACAGTGTTGAGTTCAAACGGTTGCCACGACTTCATACGAACTCCGATTTAGGAGTTCTAGTACTTCACGGAAAGCTTATCAAGTCTACTTTCCAATGGATCTAGATTCATGCTCATATCTACTTGGAATCATCTACAGTCATCATTTTAGTGATGAGAGATTTCCTGTTTAAAGTGCTGCGTCACCGTTTTTGGGCCCAAGGCCCATGTATCAAGTTGGGTCCATTAGGGACGCATCCTAAGGTTGGAGAACGACCCCAACACCCCTGTGGTCGTCCTCCCATCCTATTAATACCTTTAGAGCCGCCACAAATAGATTGGGTTTTGTTAGATTAAAGTTAGCGTCGCTACTTTACCGTGTAATCCCGTGATCGATTAGATCGCCGGTTTGCTCGTCTTCGGAATCCCATCGTTTGTTCTCTTTAAGTTAAACCTTCATCTTTATTCACAAATTGAGTTGCTTGTTCATCTTGTTCTTGCTAGTTCTCGATTGCTTACATAAACAATTACCCTCATGGTTGGGCTGATTGTGCATCCGTCAAGATTGCGAACAGCCTCTGGAGTTGGTGTAACTATTGCTAAGGCGCAACGTCTCTGGATGGTTGTAGTCAGATCGCCAACGTCACTTCATCCAATCGACTTATCCTCTCATTGAAAGATCGAGACACCCACGTCCACATCAGGTGGTATCAGAGCTCAAGGTTGCTCGGTGAGAGATTTCTTATTTCGTAAATTTTTATTACCTACAGTCCAGAAGCCAAAAACCAACAAAAATAGTAGATTAGACTATCTAGGTCCAAGACAATTCGAGCCTGTTACTAGTTCTATTTAGTTTAAGTTTGTTGAGTTTTCTGTTGCATCGTTGTGTCGAGTTGCTGGTCTTAGCGTCTAGTCGTTTAGAGTTTCGAGTTCTGGCCATGTCACATCGCCACCATCATCGCCATCACCGCCGGTCGACTCTTCAATCTAGGGTCTGCTGAGTCCGAGTTGGTCTGGTCAAACCCAAGTAGGAGTTGTGTTTGAGTCCGAGTGGGAGTACTTGCCGATCCGAGGTGGGGTTGAGCCATGAAACCCTAACGCGCGCTACTTACCTTAAAACAGGTATAACTTTCGCATACGGTCTCGGAATCGGGCAAATAAGTACTCTGCGGACATCTACAGAAAATTTCCCAGAAGGTTATCCCTGTTTCACTAGGTTTGTTCAAAATTTTTTTGTGAAATTCAGCCAGGAATTTTGAGTTTTCGAAGTCCGAAGTTTCAGCATGAGTTTTAAAGCACGCTCACAATTTTCTACAAGTCTCATCTTACATCAGTTGGAGCTACACCTTCCTAAGATTTTGCTGTTCTTGAGGTCCTAGTTGTGAAAAAAAAGGGGTGCCAAAAAAAGAAAAAAAAGTGCCGAAAAAAGAGAGCAAAAAAACAAAAGAAGTGTGCAGTCTTGCTGTTCAGGAGCTTGTTTTCCCTACCTTCGCTCCCGGTGGGAGCTTTGTGGCGTCATTTGTGGTTAGGCTCACGTCTCTAGTACGTCATAGCCTAGGACCAGCATGGTGCCAACTTTGAACGATTATTCAACTTTCTTTGACTAACGTGGTTCTAGCATTCCTTTGTTCACTTTCAGCCCTCCTATAGCTCCACCGGTTCGACTATCACTTGACAGGGATTCAGCAACCAAGGCGTCAATACACCTTCTCTAGGGATTCGCTCCAGTCTGATGGTTGCCATCACCCCCTGTTTAGCTTGGTAAGAATTGGTAAGAGCTTGTTTAAACAGGTTGAGAGTGAGGGACTTACACTAGCTACATCCTAGTAATGTCGAGGAACTTTCTTGGGTATATTTGTCCTTGCTTTCCTTTTTTTTCTACTAACCATGGCAGGAGTATGCAAGGCGATTGGAGATGAATGTGCTCAACTTCAACCTCTTCGTCGAGACAAGAGGAGTGATCAACATGATACATGTAAGGTATGTGCACTACCTTATTTTGAAGGAAACTATGATCCTCATGCATACATTGAATGGGAGATAGCAGTAGATAAAGAATTTAAAATGCATAATTTGTCTGAGAAACAAAAAGTTATGTCCGCCTCTAGTGTTCTAGTTAAAAGTGCTTCATACCATTGGAAACATCTTTGTAGGCATGATAAAATACCTCAATCTTGGAAAGATCTGAAACGATATTTGAGAGATGTTTATGTTCCCATGTATTATGCTGATATTTTGTTCAACAAACTACAATGTTTGAAACAAGGTAGCAAAACCGTAACATCATACTATCATGATTTGTATACTTATCTATTGCGTTGTGATTTAGATGAATGCGAGGAAGCTACAGAGATGAGATTCTTACGTGGGATTAACAAAGAAATTCATGATATTCTTGCGCACAAAACTTATAATTCTCTTCCCCATTTATTAGAGCTTGCATGTGAAGCTGAAAGTCAAATTAAGAACATGAGGGAGCAACAAGCTATGTTTGTGCCTCCCATTACTAACATTTTGCAGGAAGTTCAGTGTATTCACCAAAAGGAGGAGAAGGAAATGGTTGAGATGCCAGTGGCATTACTTAAGGAGTATGAGGAGAGTTTGAAAGGTAAGCTAAGTGATGCTGAAATTAATCAAGGTAAGTATTCTCAAACTAAATTACACATGTCCATTTTTCATGCTATGATAGAGCAACCAATAATGAAATCCACCGCAGATTTGCCTTTGTCACAAATTGATTTGCTTGTTGTTGCTTGTGATAAAGAAGAGTTGTGTGATAAAGCTTCACTTATATCTATACCACAATTTGTGAATGAACATGTTATTTCTGTTGTTGATTTTTTATGTCTTGATTTTAAGCATGTTGTATACAATGGTAATGAAAACGAGGAACATGAATTGCTAGTTTCGTTGAATACTTTGGGCTATGTTCAATTCGAAGAACTTTGTGGATTCAATGATTTGAAGAAGAAATTATTTGCTAGACCTGAGGTGCCATGTACTAATAGTGTTGTTTTTCATATATTTGACACACACAATGATCGAGGAATATATTTGGTACATAGAGTTTATATCTGTTCAGATTTGGAACAACCAATTACTATGCAAGAAAATAATGAACTAGAGAGTAGTATAATGACTAATAATGTTATCTCGAGTTTGTCTTGTTTTGAGTTAAATGAACAGGTTGGTTCTGAAGAAGGGGAGCAACCGGATAACTCTATGTTGTTGCCATACACCATTAAAAATGCACCACGTGATTGCTTGGAATTTGAACAAGGGGAGAAAGATAAACCACCAAAGAAGTTTACATATTCTATGACCATAATTTTTATTGTTCATCCCCATTATCAGGTACATTTGTTTCATTGGAGATTAACTTTGTTCACTAAAGAACTAATGATATTATGTGACAAAAGTTTATTGTGTTGTTTTGTATATGTTCAAATATATGGCCAAGACCATGCGCTACGAGAGGCTATACATGGAAAAACCGAGGACAGTTTTCCATGAAGAAGGGGAGGATGATGTGACCATGACATGTGTGGATACAACCATTACTCACATCATATGTTAACATGAAGACAGAGTGATCAAGCCGCCGAAGTTCTGGAATCCAATTCGGCCTCCCAACACAGTGTTGAGTTCAAACGGTTGCCACGACTTCACAAACTCCGATTTGGGAGTTCTAATACTTCACGGAAAGCTTATCAAGTCTACTTTCTGACGGATCTGGATTTATGCTCATATCTACTCAGAATCATCTGCAGTCGTTATTTTAGTGATGAGAGGTTTCCTGTTTAAAGTGTTGCGTCACCGTTTTTAGTCCGAAGGCCCATGTATCAAGTTGGGTCCATTAGGGACGCGTCCTAAGGTTAGAGAACGACCCCAACACCCCTATGGTCATCCTCCCATCCTATTAATACCTTTAGAGCCGCCACAAATAGATTGGGTTTTGTTAGATTAAAGTTAGCATCGCTACTTTACCGTGTAATCCCGTGATCGCTTAGATCTCCGGTTTGCTCGTCTTCGGAACCCCATCGTTTGTCTCTTTGAGTTAAACCTTCATCTTTATTCGCAAATTGAGTTACTTGTTTATCTTGTTCTTGCTAGTTTTCAATTGCTTACGAGAACAATTACCCTTGTGGTTGGGCTGATCGTGCATCCGTCAAGATTGCGAACAGCCTCTGGAGTTGGTGTAACGATTGCTAAGGTGCAACGTCTCTAGACGGTTATAGTCGGATCACCAACAAAAGATCGGGACACCCACGTCCACATCAACGGGATTCGTGAGCCACTCTGGATGAATGACCTCCCGGATGAAGCCAGCTTGGAGCAGCTTGTCGACCTGCTCGTGAATGAAGTTTTGGCGCTCGGGAGCCTGTCGTCGTACCTTCTGTCGGACGGGTCATCTGTCTGGGTGCACGTCAAGGCAATGCTCGATCATCTCCCTAGGGACCCTAGGCATATCCGATGGTTGCCATGCAAACACATCAGTGTTAGCCTAGAGAAAGGTGACGAGTGCACTTTCCTATTTTGCATCCAGGTTGCCGCCAATCTTGACGACCTTGGATGGGTCTTCGCCCAGTGCGACCTCCTTGACGGAGATGGAGTCGCCGGCGGCAAGGCGTGGCTTGGAGGAGGAGGGGCCCGAAACCTCGGGGCACTCATCCCCGCTGGTCCCAACCAAGGCGAGGGCCGAGTATAACTGCTTGGCGCAGGGGACAACGGCCTTGACATCGTGGGCACCGAAATCGGGCCAGCGGGTCCTAGGATCTTCATGGTTAAGTACGCGTAGTACATAGCCGTGATGAACTTGGCAAGGGACAGGCGCCCAAGAATGGCATTGTACAGGAGATTGCAGTAGGCAACGTCAAAGATAACGTTCTTCGTCCGTAAATTATCCCGGCTCTTGAAAGTCATAGGCAGCTCGATCTGCCCGAGGGGCATGGTGTTCCTGAGGGTGACGCCGTGAAAGTGGAGCGACAGCTTCAAACACCCGGGCAACACCTGCAACTTGTTAAAGACCTTGGGGCGCATGAGGGTTAATACTATGCCCCCATCGATGAGTACTGGGCTTACCTTGACGTTGCTGATGGAGGGGGAGACTACCAGCGGCAGCCACCCAACTCCCAAGGTGTTCTCGGGGTGATCGGGACATCCAACCACTTGAGCAGTCGAGAGGCCTCTATGCTCGGGATAGCCAAGTACAGCTCACGCCGCATCATCTTGATCTTGCGATGGGAGGGGAAAGTGTAGGCACCCCCGTCGATGCAGGAGACGGCATGCTCAGGCTCCTGAAACCCAAGCTCGTCATCCTTGGTGGGGTTGTCACCACCTCCCCCCGCACGGCATTCATCGCGGTCCTTCTTTGCGGCGCTCGGCGAGGCCCTTCACCACTCAGCACTCGGTAAGGACGTGCTAGTCAGTCTAGTGGATCTCACACCACTTGGCCACCCTCTGCTCTGAGGACTCCAGCTTCTTCTTGTCGTCACCATCGCCGCGTGGCGGCTTGCACGCCTTGTCTTCTGTTACTAGGACGGGCTCGGCACTCCGCTTCTCCTTCATCTGCTTCTTCTTCTCCCGCCTCTCAAAGCGGGAGGGACCTGCACCGTCGGCGGATGGCTGCTCGGGGCACGGACCATGCCATGCCCGTGCTTTCGCCATCTTGGCGCACTTGTCAGCCAACGCAAAGAGCTCCACGGTGGAGTCGACGTCACACGTGCCCAACTTATTGAGCATCCACTCGTTGCGGACACCCTGTCGAAAGGCGACAATGCTGGTTTGGGGGGAGATTCGTGGGATAGTGTTGTAGACTTGGCTGAAGAACTGGATGTGTTGCCTCAGCGACTCCCTCTCTCATTGCTTAATGGCATGGAGGTCACCTTCCATGCCAGGGTGCACGAATGTGCCTTGAAAGTTTGCCACGAACTGGTGGCAAAGGTCCTCCCATGAGATGATGGAGCTCGGAGGGAGATTCATGAGCCAAGAGTAGGCCGAGCCCCTCAGGGCTAAATGGAAGTAATTGGCCATTACCTCCTCAGTCTCGCCGGCGGCCTAGATAGCGGTGGTGTATATCTATTGGAATTCCACCTGGTCAATGGAGCTGTCATACTTCTCTGGCAGATCAGGCCAGAAATTGACGGGCCAGTGGACCTAGCGGAGCTCGGAGGTGAAGGCCAGGCATCCAGGGCCGTATGACCCGGCACCACTAGGCTAGTTAGGATGCGGGAGCCAGCACACCGAGGAACTGCGGCAGTTGGGGGCCGAGCCGGAGGACGCCAAGTCCTCCTCAGCTTCAGTCCCCCCATGCCTCTCCCAATCGTGCTCTAATGTGACGCGCGCATCCTCATTGGCCCTCAGCTCATTGAGATGAGAGTAGAGGTCTTGCTGCTGCGCCAACTCCTGGGGGATAGCACGGCGCTAGCCACTGCTTGTGCCGGACCTCCATCTACCCCCATGAGAGGGATCTTGGCATGAAGGTGCCACGGCAGATGATGCACGGGACCTTGATGCAGTGTGGTAGCTGGCGCCATAGGCGCTTTCGGCAATGACCTGGCGGTGGGTCGTGCCCACCAAATCGGTTACTTCCCGTAGCCATCGGCCCTCCAGTGTTTTCCCGGCAGCCTGATGGGGAGGATGCCTAAGGATCGCCTACGCTGCAAGTAGGGCACTCCCTGGACTGGCGGCGCCGATGTCGAGTCGGCTCTGCGCCGGCTCGCCCCATGCACGGGGTGGAGTCCTGGCAGCCAGGTCAACCACCTCCTGGTAGCGCTCCGTTGGCACGCTTGCAGTGGCTGCGGTCCTGCTCGGCCCAGCACCACGGTCCTCTATGCACGGAGGCGTCGTGCCTGCTGATGCGGCGCTAAGGCGGGCTGGCGGCGCCGCCCCGCGCTGGTCCCATGCCGGCTGTGTTGGAGCTGACCGAGGATGATGTTGGTAGTGAGAGGACGGTGCAAGCCGCTGATGCACAACTCCCTCGTTCGCCTTGTCAGAGTCAGAATGACAGCTACGGTGTCCGTCGGCCATCCCTAGGCTCCCAAAAGGCGGGAACAAAGCAAACTCAAAAAAACGTTAACGCCCCCCTACCTGGCGCTCTAGCTAGCGACTAATGGATACTGAGAGCAGGGATCCGAGCAAAACCCCTTGAGGTTTGGCTGGGGGTGCAGTTCTTGAGTCTACCTAGGAAATGGAAAAAGATGGACACAAGGGACTTAGACAGGTTCGGGCCACGCGGAGGCGTAATACCCTACTCCTATGTGTTTGGTGTTATGCTTAGTGTCTTAGTTGAGAATGTTTTTGGAGTCTAGCCCCCCTCCTCATGGCCTTGTACTACCCTTATAGAACACGGATGGTCCCACAGTGACCGAAAATGGAGGAATGGGCGCCAAAAATTACGCCCTAGAATTACCTAATTACAGCTAAATTATGATAGGGTACAAGATAGGCACGACCTACCGGACGTGCTGCACAATGCCGGTCGTTCCTCTCCAGCGGGCTTGCGCTCCTCCAAGCTAGGCCCCTGGGAAGTAGATCCAGAGGGAGGCCATGGCCACCTGCCACGTGGCCCGGCTGCCTGCCACATGCCCAGGACGCCACCCATTCTCACATGGGGGTGCTCTAATGGAGAAAATCTTGGTCATTATTGTTGTCTCACGGTCCTACCTATCGGTGCCTAGGCAGAGTAGGCAAAAAGTGGGGAGAACAGGCAGGCCGTTTGGGGTCAGCCTAGCAGCCCACGCCCCCTGACAGCCTGCATAGGATACTGATTGATAATCGACAAGTGACATGGCTTACCACGCTGCACGCCTTGGTAGGTAGATATCTGTCACATCGCCTCTCCTGGGAGAGACACGCACAGGACAAGGCATGGTTGCACGCCTTGCCTTGGCGCATTAAATGCACCGGTAGCCGTTTGGCCCCTAAGCTCTACCCTGCAGCCCCACATGGGTCGCGGGTGCTCGGGGATGCCACTCGACCCCCGGACACTACCCGTAGGCCTACCTGGCCCACGGGCACTTAGGGGCACTGCTCGGCCCCTGAGCACTACTCTACAGGCCTACGTGGCCCACAGGTGCTCGGGGGCGTCCTCCTCGGGGCCACCCGCCGGTAGCCGTCCTGGACAAGGGCTTGGCTTAAGCTCAGGAGCAGCCTGCTCGAGGTCCTAAAAGGCACTTCTTTGATCGATGGCCGCTCAAGGTTGTCATGGCTCTATGCTCTTCTCACTGTCTAGCTTCTTCCTGAGCACAGAGGTGCACAGCCCTCCGAGGTGGGCCCATGCAGCCCCCCGTGCTCGGGGGATGAGTGACGTGCTGCCTGGCTATCCTGTGCCTGTAATGTAGAGAGCGTTGGTTCCTCCATATCACTGACAACAATGCTGGCTGTTAGATGGAACTTTGAGATTCAGGACGAGGAAGTGAGTTCTAAGTTGCACTTTTAAATTGTTGTAGTTATACTTTCAACTTATTGTTGTTGTCACTATCGATCACGCGCAACTTTAGTTATAAATTTGTGCAACTCAATCATAAATCTGTGCAACTGCATCTAACTTATCGATCACGTGCAACTTTAATTATAAGTTTGTGCGACTCAATTATAAATATGTGTAACTATTTTAATTTATTTTTTAAAAATATTTGACCCATAGACGACACCATATTTAGGACTTGGAGCACTTTGTGGTTGGGCATCTCCATTTCTTATCACTGCTCACGTACACACAAAACGATATTATTGTTTATTTTCCACAAAGTAATCGGATGGACAAATTAATAATGTTCGATGGGCATGTAAACTTCGTGGCAGCTGCCACCGCAAATAAAATAGCACGGTGGCGGCTGCAGCCTACTGCCTACCACCATTCCCAACACAAGCTCGCTAGTCCGGCGATCAATTTCCGGCCGCCGGCCGCCACCGGAAGGGAGAGCAGTGGAACGTCACCGGACATGTGGAGGCTGAAGGTCGCGGAGGGTGGAGGCAGCAGCCCGCTGCTGCGGACGGGTAATGGCTTCCTCGGCCGAGCGGTGTGGGAGTTCGACCCCGACGCTGGTACGCCGGAGGAGCGCGCCGAGGTGGAGAGGCTGCGCCGCGAGTTCACCGCCGGCCGCCACCGGAGGAAGGAGTCGCAGGATCTCCTCATGCGGACGCAGGCAAGTTGGTCTCATTTCCTTCTCGCTCACGGTGCCACTCGCTACGATACTTTCGTGCATGCACTGCTGCTTTGGTTTAGGCATAGTTCGAATTTAGACATGGGGAAAACTCCCCCTTGTTTTATTTTATGGGAGCATGTTTTCCAACCTGATAAAAAATATTTTTAAAAAAATTATATCTAAAAGTTACTTTAAAAAATTATATTAATCTATTTTTTAATTTTAAAATAATTAATACTTAATTAATTATATGCTAATAGTCTACCTTATTTTACGTGATCATCGTCTTCTTCACTTACTCTCAAATGAAGCCTAGTATGGTCGATCCGTGATCGAGCCGTGGGTATGGAAAGAAATTAAGGAATGACACGTGGGGCTTAACACCTTTTTATTTTCTTTTCTTTTCTAGTTAGGCCACCACGTAAGAACTACGTATTCTTTCCGTCCAAAAAAATAAATTTCTAGAAGGATAAAGGAAGTAGTACATAATCAGCCAAATTTAGAGTTAGGGATGTAAATTTAAGACTTTGAAAGGTTGATGAATGTATTACTTGGTGTGGAAGTTTGGAGTTGAAATTTTCAGACTTTTTATGAATGAGATGAGTTTTTATTTACAAAGCAAATAGACTTTTTATGAATGAGATGAGTTTTTATTTACAAAGATATAAATATTAGTAAGAGTAAATACTAGCGGTTTTTAAACATATGGGTTGATGTCCTTTAGGTCCATAAATTTGTATAATACATATTTATATTCCTAAATTTGTTAAAGCATTGCATATAGACCCAAAAATATCATATAACCATTTATCGCTGACATATCTATTGATGCGGCACATAAATCACATAAATATAAAATGGTAAGGTTTTTCTTATCCACGACTCCTCGGGAATATCTAATTCAACGCCAGCGAGCTTGATTGAGACATCACGATACACCATAGGAGGGAGGAAGAGAAAGAATAGAGTAAAAGAGGTGTGAGCTGTCAACCATATCAGCGTCCTGTAGTCTCCTATAAGCACACTTTACTAATAAGTTTAGAGACCTACCTCTATATTTTTATTCTATTAAATAAAATCCCCTAGGATTAATAAATTTGAGTTTCTGGAATTTAAATATATATATATGCGCTATCACCAACTCTCTACACCAGTACTCGCTGGTTTCAAAAATTTATGAATACTAGGAATCCTTTGGTCGTTGTGTGTCTTTTGGCACAGTGACTGGTTTATCTATTATAAAAAAAATTAACGTGAGAAATTAATGTGAAAAAAACTAGAACAAAAGTGAAAAAACTTCTATATAAACATCCAATAAAATAAAAATTTGATATCATAGAAAAACACTGACACGTAGGAACATCGAACTGGTGGACTTACCAGTACAGTAGCTGTGTGTGTATATATATATATATATATATATATATATATATATATATATATATATATATATATATATATATGTGTGTGTGTGTGTGTGTGTGTGTTGGAAATAGTTGTCCCCGCTCCGTTTTGATCAGTAAAGACCCCTTCGATCGGCAAAGACTTGTCCCATCAGCAAAGAATCGTCCCACCGACGAAGAACCCTTCGACTTAACGGGGACCCCCTCGATTGTCAGAGCATCCTACCTAACGGGAACCCTTCGGCCTTTCCTCTTCTGGCCGACGCGGCTCGGGGCGGCGGGGGCGGCGAGGCCGACGCGGCTCGGGGCGGTAGGGGGGCTCGACGCGCCGGCGGTAGGGGCGGCGGGGCCGACGGCTTGGGGCGGCGTGGCCGACGCAGCTCGGGGCGGCGGGATACGCCGGCGGCCGGTCTTCCAAGATCTGAGGTGAGCCATTCTTCTCCTTTCCCTCCTCTCCTCTTTTTTAGGTTTTGCATTTGTTGGTGCCGATGACCGGCGGGCCGACGCCGCCGATGACCGGAGGGGGTCGGGAGAGGGGCGGGGAGGGCGGCTGGAGGAGATGAGGGCCTCCTACATCTGGGGGGTTGCCTCCCCCGGATGAGGGCCCCCTCCAGATGAGAGGTGGGTTAGGATTTCGGTTGGAGACGATTTTTAGCCCACAAACTCCTAAATTTGAGATGAGGGCTGGTTTGAGAGCTCCATTGGAGTTGCTCTAAGAAGGCCTCCTCAACCAGCGAAGACCTCCTCAACAGATGAAGACCCTGTTACGAAGACTTCTCTGACCAAATTTATTTTTTAAGTTTATTTTTTAAAATATATAATTTTTTTATAATTAATTAGATAACTATATCAATAATTCGCTTAATAATCTGTTTCAAACAGAACCTAAAGCTGGTGGACGTGCCGCTAGCTGATATGATTGACCTTGCTAATTGTGTTCTATGTTTTGCGGATATGTGCCCCATGCCTCTGGGGCAATGTGCACACGCACATATGGTTCGTTGAGTTGGACTAGGCCTGCTAATGGTTTGGGGGCGGAATGGAAAAATGGTTTGGTTTTTTAAATGAGCCAGCTTTGAATGGGTGGAAATGATTTGAGGCCAGTAATGGGCTAGGGCGGTTTGAAGCACACAGAAAATGGTTTGGTCCGATTTGGTTTTAGTCATAAAATTTTTGGCCTAAAATGGTTTTAGCACATTGGAGCCAAATGGATTTCACTGAATGGGCGTCAAGGAGCCCTAATCCAAGCTGCCTCATGTCGACTAGCTATCGCCATCAAGCTTACGACATGCCATTGCTAGGTTCTCCTCCTCTTGCTATCCAACCGGTTCTCCACCAGCTGGTTTGCTCTTCTGTTGCTGTCGCCTGCCAGGCGTCCCTCGAGCCTCTCTATCGGCAGGTGCTACTCGAAAGCCCGTTTGCCGCGATGGTCCTCTCTTGTCGTCCTGCTATCCCACCCCTCTACCAGGCGCTTCAGCTGCTCTTGCCACCACTAGCATAAGCAATTGAGCACCGCGGTGGCCGAGGCTGCAGACGATGAGCGCCGCGAGCGGCTAAGTCAGAGCAACCGAGCGCTATGGCTTGGGCGGTTGAGGCAGAGCTGCCGAGTAGGAGTGGCCCGGGAGGGAGTGGTTGATGAGCACTAATGACGGCCATCTCCTTTCTCCTCTCGCTCTACATTGCACTGCTGCTTCTGATCTTCTGCTCCTGCTAGGTACCCGCCTCCACTTGATTTACCAGTTCTTGTCACAATTTCAGTTCTTGGGTGTATTTGTTGCTTGAGGTACTAGTTCTTTACCCAATTCAATCTAGTGGCCCATTGTTGTCGTACTTATTGATACATGAGGGAGCCTTCTTCTTGCTTTAGTTATGATCTCTGACTTCGATTTGTCTGATTCCGTTGGTTGAGGTAGCAGTTGTGCATTGAGTTTTATGTGGATGGTTCTGTTAGTTCTTGCTCTGCTAATTCCTTTTTTCGCATATGCACTTCAGCTTTGTTGTCATATAAAAGTGTCCAAATTCTTCAGTACAAAAATCTAATTTTGTAATAATATAATTTATGTGATTTTTTTTATTTTTTGTTAGACTAGTTTGGTAAGGATCCTGTGTTTATGTTCAATTCTTGTTTCTCTGTCAAAACCAGAACATGCATATAATCAGTAGGGTTTTGTTTCTATAATCAATTGCAGAAACAGAACTGACAGTCTCATTCAACTTCAAACCATTAAGCAGGCCTACTACCTGTGGCATTCCCTCTTCAGCCCTCTTCATTGATTTTGGTTATAGAATAGTTTTAGAAATGGCTTCAGCCTACTCTAGAAATTCGGTTTTGAATTGATTCCATGGAAGGACTATGTGGGCTGATTTGGCCTGTGTTAGAATAGGCATCATATGGATTGGGTGGGGTGGGTTTTTTCCATTTCCTCATTTGGATCGGGCTGGTTTTGGTATGGATTCTCATCCATTAGCAGGCCTAAGTAGGACCATACAGTCACACAGAGTGGTCGAACAATGCCTCACCAAGCACGTGGGACCGATGGCTCGGCTGATGGGAAATCGCAACTCTTTGCTGATGGACCAGAGTTTACATCGACGGTGCCTTTACCCTGCCAAAATACTTCCTCCCTTTCACAGAGAGTTTACTTTTAACTTTGGAAATTTGTCCCGCAAAAATTTTGCTCCCTTCATGTAAAAATGTAGAGCGTGCATTTTATAGATATACGTTTTCCAATATATTTTGACCCTTAAACTTTCATAATACATTATTAATTACTATAAAATTATCATCATATGAAAATATTTTTAAATAAAAATATAATAATACCATATACATGGAAATATATATATATTGTTATAATTAATCAAATACTAAAAATGTTGACTTTACGGAAAATAGCGGCGCTGTAATTACATTTTTGTAAAGAGCATATTTGGAACTTGTTTCTTTGACTCATACATGTGCAATTAAAGGACACGAACAAAATGACACCATCCGATCAGCAGGTCAGGAATTACACTTAACAGGATTGATGAGGAGGCACCTAGTTATTTCTTCCAATTATTTGTTGATAAATTAGGGATGAGGGTAAATGACAAAAGTACCATTTATTAATAAGAAAGTAGAATTATGAAGTGGCAAGTGAGAGTTATGAAGGGGCATTAAAAGGATAAATTTTCTCAATTATGAGCTGATAGTATGTAAGAAGGTATAATCGAACTTTTTTGGGGACAAAATTTAAATGACAGAAATAATAACATTTTGGAACGGAGAAAATATCTGCCGATTAGTTAATTAAAAATTAAATCGTTGTGAAACGGAGGTAGCATGTACATAACAAGCTTCTACCAGGCGGATCGACAACTCATTATGCTATTAATTACACATTTGATCAGCCATAAATTGTGTCAGTCCCAACGAGTTCATTCTCTATTAATAAAGTGTCACATATATAAATCTATTGATATGATTGTCGGCAAAACGGGACTAGGGGCCCACGTCCTCCTGGAACGTGTGGATCTTTAGCCACGTCAGCTCCACCGGGGCCCACATTCTGCACAAGTGATGACCGGCCACGGCCGTTTTCCAGCTAAGTGCCTGGTGTCCGAGCACTGTCCTGGCCCGAGTGTGCCTTTCCCGGGCACGTCGCGCGACTGCTCGCATCCACCTCAGGCTTCGTGTGGCGTTCCTAGGCCCGGGTCTCGCCTCGGTCCTGGGACCCACAGGCTCGGTCCCGGGGCGCGTTCCTGAGCCCGGTCACGCCCCCCGGTCCCGGGACCCACAATCTCGGCCCAGGGCGCGTTCCCGAGGCATATTACTAGGACATTCCCGGACCCGGGCACGTTTCCGAGGCACATTACTAGGACATTCCCGGGCCCGGGAGGCGCGGGGCCCGGGGCGCGCCTCCCGGGCCTGGGACTCACAGACTCGGTCCCGGGGCGCGTTCCCGGGGCACATTGCTAGGATATTCCTGGGCCCGGGTCTCGCCCCTCGGTTCCGGGACCCACAGTCTCGGTCCTGGAGCGCGTTCCCGGGGCACATTACTGGGACATTCTCGGGCCCGGGGCGTGCCTCTCGGGCCCGGAACTCACAGCCTCGGTTCCCGGGGAACTTGACGCCTTGTGCGCGCGGAGGGCGCGATAAGCTCTCTGCCCCGGGCACGAGCCTGACCCGAGCGGATCAACTCTCCAACTACCCCCATTAATGGCGACGCGACGGGGCGCGTCGCACCTGTCGCCCGCTTGGACATGCGTGGACTCATGATGGCTCCCCGTGGGCCCGCTCCCTGTGCAGTCAGAGAATATTTGACTAAGAGGGCTTCAGTTTTCCACGCTCTGGCAGCGATGGCATGCGCTGTCACATCTCCATGACCTAGCCGCCCGTCGCAGCCGAGCAAGGTGACAACCAAACGTGCCGAACCAACTCCAGCGTGGCTCAGCAGGCGGACGCGTGCGACAAGATATATCGTACCTAGAAAAGTTTTCTCTTGGCATGTGTACTAGGCACGGTGGACTCCCCTTAGACTATAAAAGGAGGATCCACACCAGCAGGAAAAGAGAGTTCAGCTTATGGAGAGTTTAGGTTCAGCCTCCAGAGAGGCTGAGTTCCCAAGTTAGGGCTAGCTCCTGAGCACCCCTCAAGAACATTTTGTAAGAACAAACCGCATTCATCTCCTACACAGCAGATACACACAGGAGTAGGGTATTACGCCTCCGCTTGGCCCGAACCTGTCGACTTCTTCTGTCTCCCTTGCGTGTCATCATCCCGACGCCGCAGTCGTCCTGTGAACCACTCCCCTGGCCGAACCTCAAAGAGGGGTCCCCAGACTCCCCACGGTTGGAGTTCCCTCCTCCGACAATGATATTAGAGTTATGAAGAGAGATAAAAGGGGTTTTATCCAGATGAAATTAGATATACACTTTTTTAAAACTTTAAAACTGTTCTATATCAGTATTGGGGATAAAAGTTTTATTTCATTCAACGATACCAACCCTGCATCATACATTAAATGCTATAACCAGTCTAGAAAACAAAAAAAAATTAAAACTATGCATCGGAGAGAGTTATTTGATTTATTAACTCAAAACACTCTAGATGAGATAACACTCTTAAAAACAACAAAATAAAACTCTCCATTGGGATTGGCCTAAATAAAAAATCAACATATTAAATTTGCTACAAGAGTACTCCCTCCGTTCCAAAAGAAGTGCTTCTTAATAATTTAAATTTTGTCTTAAATTATGTGTTTATCTAGAGTATTGTTTATCCTATCAATCGTATCGCATTCGAATTCTCTCAATTTTACTTTTAGTTACCCTTTTATTATCAATCATCAGTCCTTTAATAAGAAGCCGTTGGCCATTTTCTCCCTTCGTAATTTGGCTTTTGACTGCTACCAGAAGCGAGTACTCATCATCGTACGTGTATTATCCTCTACCATTAATTAATTGTACAGGCCCATAGATAATTGCACACTTCTAATCTGTGCCTTTTGACTATTCTTTAGCAATGTTTTTAGTTAGCTAACGGCTGGCCAGACTTATATCCTGGTACATATGTGTATTATCCTCTACCATCATCGTACGTGTATTATCCTCTACTATTAATTATTTGTGGGCATGCATGCACTCTCTCACTCGGCTTCAATATTTCAATCTAAGTAGTAATCCAAAATTTTGGAACCAACAATAAGACAATGTTTGATTTAGTATGAGTATATATATGACACCTTATCATGCACAATGTGGTAATTATTAATTCTAAATTTATTATTATTTTTGGAAAAAATAAAGAAAGTATGTACAAAGAATTAAGACAGTTATTGCGTACCTCCGTTCTCAAATCTTAGAGCTATATAGAACTAATATATCCCGTGTAGCGTGTTGCCTAGTTAAACAACACGCCTTACATCGCCGATCCCCGTCTCCTCGCCCTCCCACTTCCCCAGCGATTCCACGACCCCACCTAGTGCAGCATGCCGTAATTATTTTACGTGCTTATCCTCCACACCTGTTTTCATCATAACCCTGCACCCACCTACGATATTTTTGGATCTGGTTACCATTCCACCATATCCCCACGCAAATGAGCACCACTAATAGCGGTTCTGGGACGGGAGGCAATTCGGTAAAGTCAAGACGGTGGACTCTGGTGGGATGGGGATGGCGATGAGCGGCGCTGCCCAGTCGCCATCGAGGGTGGGGGAGCTGGGAGGTGCGTGGATCTGGCTCCGCCTTGACCCGTCCACCCAAGGCGGCGGTAGAGTCCTCGTCGGTCACCATCGGGACTCATCGAGGAGCGGCGTGTTGAGAGGAGGCAAGCTGCGGCATCGTCGCATCCGTGGTGCAGCGCCGCCGTGGTGCCCTCCTTTGAGTCAACGGAGCGGGAGAATAGGGGGTGGTGGAGCTGGGAGGCTGCTCCTAGCCTGTGGTGGAGGCTGCTCTCCGGGCGCCAACGGTGGAAGTCGAGTCCGCTGCTGCCGAAGATGCATGCTGGGCTGCTACTTGCATCCAGATCCACCTACGGCTACATGAAGTCCGTGGTCATCGTCTGCCCCTCCGATCCGGTTCACCGCATTGCCGAGATCTGGCGCTGATCTCCTCCCATCCTGGTTCCTGGCGGGGAAGGACGGTGGACGGCGAACAGCACGATCTGGGGTGGGAATGGGCGGTGTGCGGCTGCAAACCTCCTCCTACTTTGTGCACTCCTCCTGATCAGTCCTCTGCCATGGCCTCTTTGCTTGCCGCTACCTAGGCACCGAATCTAATGAGCTCGATGACACCGAGGATGATGGCGCATCTCCAGATCTGAAGAAGGGGAGCGGTTCCACCAAGGCCACCCATCATTGTCGTTCATGTCTGCCTGGACCTCCAGCTCCGGCAGGCTGTGGCGCTGCCGATGGCGAGGCGGCCGACATCTACTCTTCTTCTAGTCGATGAATGAATGAATGGGGTAACTATTTTATTTTTACTGTGGGTCTAATATAGGATTGAGTAAATCTTTTTACTTAGAAATAGGAGATAAGGAGAATGGAGTAAATGTTTTATCTGACTTGGAGAGAATTGGGAAGCGGAGTAAATGTTTTATCTAACTTGAGAAGGTGGAGGAACGGAGTAAATGTTTCATTTGACTTGAGAGAAAAAAGAACGGTAGAAGGGAATGAGTAAATTTTTTATCGATGAAAGGAGAAAGAAAGAAATAAAAGAGAGCAAAGGAACGGGTAATTTTTTTATCCGATGGCAGAAGTTAGAAAGAGGAGAGAACAGTTTTATCTAATAGCAAGAGAAAAACAGGGAATGAAATGAGGCGGGAGTAAATCTTTTATCAAAATGAAAGGGTGGCAGTGGAGTAGAACAAGAAAACTGAAAAACTAAAAAAGAGAAAGGAAGGGATGGGGTGTATGAGGGGCGCTACTTATTAAGTTACGCGTTGATTAGCAAAACCGAGAACTATAAGTAATTAATAAGTATTTTTACATCAGCCTCTACGTACTGGTAGTAGAAACTATTTTGTTACTAGGATTACTATTAGTAGAAATAATATCGACTATCGGTAGAAATATTTATACTCTTAATCTAACTGATTACTAGTTAAAGTGGTCGTTTATATAGATAGATATGATCACTAAAATATTCTTCACTTTAATAAATTCTAATGCAATTGTTACTTATATTATCAAATTTCAATATATTTGCCCTCACTTTCACAAACTCTAATAAATTTATCCTCTATTTTTACAAACTCTTATATATTGATTGCTTTAAAAATAAAATCTTTTATAAAATAAATAGAGAGAAAATAAAGTCTTCAGGAGACGGCGGTAGTATATTCCGTGGCATATAGTGCTAGACATAATCTAAATCGAAGTGAACGCAATAAATTCAGTAAAACAGGAATAGAACCTTCAGCTACACCTGTCGCAATTTCCTGAGTCGCGGGCACACCGCCTTCCCCTCGACCTGTCTCCGCTCCGCCACCTCGGGTTCTCCGTCGAGAACTACAGATCCTGTCCACTTAAGAGCAGATAGCCCCGAAGGACAAAAATTACTATTTTGTACTTCTACACTTATTTTATTAAAAATGTATATCTCCTCTTAGGTGATGCTGGAATCAATTTATGTCTTATAAGTCGCAGTGAGGAACGTTATTAGTGTATGATTAATTAAGTATTAACTATTAAAAACTTAAAAAATAGATCTATTTAATTTTTTAGAGATACTTTCATATAGAAAGTTTTTTAAAAATACACCATTTTATGTTTCGGGAAGCATGCTAACGAAAATTGAGAGAGTAACTATAAGCTAGAAGCTAAAAGAACACCACCTAATTCTACTATCACTAATTAGGTTGTTACTAGTATAAATAGGCAGTCCTATGGATGAAAATGTTGAAAGTACCAGTGAACATCGGTTTAATTTATTTGACAAATAAATGACGATAATAAATAGGTAACTAATACCATTGCCTCATATGGGTACGAATTCTTTTATATATATATATATATATATATATATATATATATATATGTATGTATGTATGTATGTATGTATATAAGAGATACAACTATATCTGAATACATCGAAAATACGAAACATGATTGATATGTACCGGTGGTTCTATTTAGCAGGGTTCAGTGTAGCGGGTGCAGCGGGTACCTCATTGACTATGTGCGGTGTTGGATGACGAGCCATGGTTGAAGAACTTAAACAGTCGCACGTAACGTCTTCCAAAAACCTTATTGGCCCTCTTGCTATACAGGATAGAGTAGTCTAGTGCGACAGTGACGGCGTGCGATAGTGGACGAGGCAAAACCTTATATTGTTTAATCATGTACTGTGTAGCAGACTGCAGCTCGGTATCTATAGAGATATCAAGAAGAATAACACAACAACAAATATCAAGCATCAGCATTCTGCTACAACCACAAATAATCTTCATCCTTATACTTCATCGAAGCACCATTTAGACCACGATAGAAGCCCTCTAAAAGCGGGGCTTCTAAAAAGAAAATGACGTGTGCACACGGCACCATTGACATGATCGAATGAGTAAAATACTAGACCATAGATTTTCACCTCGAAGTTGAGGAACCGATACTCGATGAGAACCACTAAATTAAAGTCTCCATTACTGCTATCCCTTTGTTCTGAATCTATGCCTCCTTACCTCCCAGTCTTTGCCCAACTTCAATTGGCCACCTACACCACAAATCTGCAACCTTCTTGGGACGCGCCATCCTGCGATGGTAAGGTTGTGAGCAAGCCAATAGGCACATACCCAAAATCCGTAGAATCCATTTAAAAAGACGATGAATCATCAAAGTAAGCGATTCCATAAAGACCCTGACTAGTGATGAAGACGCCATTACAAGGTATAGCTGCCAATCAACAAGCATAAGCAATTCTGTGAAACCGGAGCCATAATGACTATGTCTACATGTTGGTATTTGTAACGCCTTGTATGTCATTGGACTGTAGATTGTACAGGAGGACGTCGGGGATACTTCCTGGGTTCTTGGTACAGCATAGTCGAGAACCTACCCTATGATTAGTCGTGGACCCCTCTAGTTAGCATGGGGTAACCTGGGATGACTCAGGAAATGCCTTGTCGCGAAAACCTCTGCGTCACCAAATCGTACCCGATCAGTATAAGCTAGTGACTAGAGTGAGTCACATCGTGTGGGTAAAGTGTACCCCCTCTGCAGAGGTTTAAACTATTTGAACAGCCGTGCCTATGGTCATGGGCGGATGTGAGGTGATTCCTTAGCGTAGTTTTGTTTTACCCTGTTTGCAAATGTGTGTGGTTTTAAGAACGGTGAGAAGGATGTGCCGTCGAGGACGCGGGTTGTCCAATGATGTCGGCTTGGCTGTCATGGATAGCAGGACTAGGAAAATCCGGAGAAAATATTTTGGCTCGGAGAGCCGGTTTGATGTGAACTCTGAGATTGTGAAAACGGGAGAAATAAAGATTGATACATTTTCACTCCGATCGGGCGAGACCCACCTCGCTCTGATTGTCGAGAAGCACACACTTAGCAGATTCTAAAAGAATTCAAACAAAACGGATTTACAAAATATCCAGCCTCTCTTTGAAGCATGCAACCATCATCTAAGTTCCCCTGACTTGCTGAGTACATAAGTCTCACCTTTTATCGAGAGCTGGAGCTGGAGTTACAATAAAGTGAATACTAGGGTTTCGTCCTGATTCCCAGCTGCTGCTTGTGTATTGGGACTTAGTCCGTTGTTCCGTTGCTACCACTGCCTCTATACTGTTGGTTGCTGTCTCCGGCTTGCTCCGAAGCTACAACGTAAGTTAAGATATATGTTTATATATTTAGTTAAGATTCGCGATGATGCATATCTGATTTCCGTGGATACCAGCTGTCGGCGAAATGGGACTGGGGGTCCCCCAGTCCCCGAGGACGCGAGGATCTTCTACCACGCGCCTACTCCGGAGTCCACATCTTGCGCAAGAGAAGGCCGGCTACGGCCGCTCTCCCGCCAAGTACCCGGGGGCCCGGGCACTTGTCGGGCCCGGACGCGCATCCCCCGGTCCCTGGCGCCGGTCGCCCCGGACCCGGGTGCCGATTGCCGACTGCTCCTGGGTGCCGACTGCTCCCGGGAGCCGATGCCCGGCCCCGAGGCCGACTGCCGACTGCCCGGGTGCCGATCCTCCCGGTCCCGGGTGCCGATCTCCCCGGTTCCAGGACCCACACGCACAGTCCCGAGGCGCGTTCTCCAGAAGCGGACCAGCTCTCCAACCACCCGCATTAATGATGAGACGACGGGGCGTGACGCGCTTGTCACCCGCTCCTGTGCAGTCGGAAGCCTTTTGACTTCGGTGGCGAGAGCGTGCGCCGAAGTCCAAGTAGTCAGAGACTCTTGACTTCGGCAGCGTGCTCCATCACATCCTGTCACATCCTCACGTCTCGATGACTTGGCCACCTGCAGCAGACCTACCCCGGCATGGGCACAGCAGGCGGGCGTGAGTGACTGGACGTTCCTCCAACTCCGGCGTGGGCGTCGCAGGCGAACGTGGCAACAGGAGAACTCATCAGATATCTCTCTCTCCGTGTACTGGCACTGTGGACTCCCCTGACTTATAAAAGAAGGATCCGTGCCCCAGGCTCAGTAGGTTCAGCTCGGTAAACCACTCAGGCAGCTCTTGCTCCTGGCTTAGACGACGAAGCTCTCTCTCGGAGCCTCAAGTTCTCGGGCTAGCTTCCGAGCTCCCCGGGGTTCACTTTGTAACCGCATTCCGCATTCATCCACCACAGATAGCAACCACACAGGAGTAGGGTATTACGCTTCCGAGCGGCCCGAACCTGTCTAAATCCTCCTGTCCCTTGTGTGCCATCCTTTCTTCCATCGTTCGACCCTTCTTCCACCGGACGTCGCATTCGCCTGAGAACTACTCCCCAGGCCGAATCTCAAAGGGGGGTCTCCGGACTTCCTGCAGTCGAGGTTTCATCCTCCGACACCAGCGCTGCGTCCTGGGACTGGTATTGGTATCACAGTTCCACGAGGGAGCAGTTCACGTTATTTTTCTGCGGCATACTTTATTTGGTGCCATTGTACGACGGTCGGTTACCACAGTATCTATGATATCGTCAGATAGCGGTAACCCTGACTAAAAGGGTAAGGAAAACATTACGCTGCACCCTTGGTACCACAACAGTAGCCGATTTGCCACCGGCCACCGCCTAGCCACCGCTGCTCCATCGGCGCCGCAGCTTTAGCTCGTCGCCGGTTGCAGCGAAAAAGCCGTCGTCGTCCCCTTGGATGAAGGAGCGTGTCCCCTGAGCCGTTCCGGCCTCACCGGCCGCGGATCTGGACACCGCACTACACGACGCACCCACCAAGCGACCGCAGCCGTCCAAGAAATGAACACAATAAATTTGGTAGAAGAGGAAAAGAACCTTCAACAATACATCATCATCATGTCCTTATCATTTACCATTATTTGTACGTGCAAACCTTCAACATCACATCGTCATCATGTCCATATCATTTACCATTGTTTCTACATGCGCCCAAAGGGAACGTAGCACGTTTTGTGTCCAATGTGAAACGAATCAATCGAAGGAACGAAAGGTACTTCGTGTGGCATGCACTCGCTCGTCTTGTACATAATATAGATGCCCCTAGCTAGCGCTAGCACCTTGTTCACGAAGCACGTTGGTAAAATAAAGCAAGCATAACAAAACATATGTGGAGGCTGAAGATCGCGGCGGACGGCAGCGGCAGCGGCAGCCCGCTGTTGCGCACCGGCAACAGCTTCCTCGGCAGAGCGGCGTGGGAGTTTGATCCTGATGCCGGCACGCCGGAGGAGCGTGCCAAGGTGCGGAGGCTACGCCGCGAGTTTACCCGCCACCGTTTCCTGAGGAAGGAGTCACAGGATCTCCTCCTACGGATGTAGGCACGTTATAGTACTTTTTGTCTTTTTACATTGAAGTCTGTTTTACGACTTAAATTTTTTATTAAGCTATGGTCGGGTCGGTCATCCGAAAAAGGGCGTCATGTTCAATGGGCACAAGCATCGAGCGTGCTGTCTTATCATCGTAAGTGCACCAACAGTAATATTGATGCATCCCCTTAGGATATATTTATCAATTTATCAATGTAAGAGTGCAATTTTTTCAGTCATCGACATATTTAATATGGAACATGGTGGCAAATTATATGCCACTCATATCATAAGGATGACAGTGGTCCATGAAAACTCTAGGTGACTAGTGGGCAAATAAAGAATGCGGAGAGAAAGGAAACTATATCTAATATAAAATCAAGTACATATTTATAATTACTAATTTTATTTTTTTTTCAACAATTGATAGAACTAAATTTGTTTGCTTTCTCGGTTACATAGAATAGGCACGCACACCACTCCACACCACCGATTATCATAAACTAGCCATCAACCCGTATATTGTATAGGCTATTTATTAACACTATAAATATTAAATTTTAATCATATATTGGTTATTTTATAAATTATAGCGACTTGGATTAAAAGAGGGCACTTGACGTCAATTGCTACTTGCTAATTATTACTGCTTTTGTCCTAAAATATAGTTATTTCTAGAGTTTAAATTTATCCTAAAATATAGCTATTTTTTCATATGCATTCTCATCCCAACCAATCATAACCATTCTCCATTTAATTTTTCATATACTATCTTTTCTTAACCAATCACAACCTTCCACCATTCAAATCCACCTATTTTCTTAATTCCCGTAAAAACCTCTAAAAATGCTTATATTTTGGGATGGAGGGAGTAATTCCTAATCTTGGAATGAAATCAACAAAATACTTAATTGAGAGTATAGATAGGGATAATTTTATATTTATTAATACTGAATTTGGAAATTATTAATTTTTTAAAAAACTAAAAACTAAAGTGTCCATGGTAAGTGTATGGTACTTTGTATGTATTTAAGAACTAAATAATTGGTTAGATTATCAGCTCTAAATTCAAAATCAGTAATTCTAAATATGTAGTATCAATTGTACTATTTTCATGATTTAATAATTGTGTCGTTAAAAATTAGAATTAATAAGTATTGTGTTGTACTCATCGTTGAATCCAAATATATTTTTTAAATTCATTAATTATGAATCTCTATATTTATAATTTTTAAATTATGAATTTGTAATAGTTGAGTTTGTACCTAACTTGTACTCTTATTTTAATATATTCAATTGCAGTTGATTTTTTAAATTTCAGTTATTTTATATTGTACGTGCGATCGACTTTTTTTTAACTCTAAATCTTTATAATTTAACTCCACGATCACTGGAAGGCTATATCATTTTTTTCCTAATTTTTAGGAAGCTTATTAGTACAAATAGATAGTTTAGTATTGTGTAACTCTACGCCTGTAGTCAATGAAATACGAGGACAAATTTTGATTCTGTGCTCGAATAATTAATATAAACACCTAGCCCGTAGTATAAAAAAATGTTTACTCTAGCTCTCACAATATATCTAAAGAACGTTATGGTGCACGGTTGTTCCAGTAAAAGGGTTTGGTGCATATATAGCTAATTCGGTATACGATATTAGTGAAAGAATTTAATGAGGCAAATCGATAAATAAAAATTTGGAAGATGTAATCAAGCTGTATAAAGGAAAAGGAAAAAAAATCATAAACTTACCTGTGCCTCGTCCTTCGTACGTGAATGCCGAGTAGGGCAATCACTGACAACCGAGAAAAAAAAAATTAAACAGTGCAAGCAGTTCCTCGGAAAGCATCGAAAAGAATTACCACCGTCATGGATTTTAACTCCAAAGGGTGTCACAGTAAAGTGATATATCGATGACCGGCAGCTGCTTCCTGACCTTCAACGCTAGGATTCTTGTACACGAACTTTAGATCGAGCACCTCTCATCGTGGCTCTGGGTGGTCGTGGTTCGTGGTTCTAGTCTGAGATTTGATAAGACGACAACATAAATACCGTCGGTTGGATGGGATTTTTTTTATAATTTTTTAATACGATCTACGGTTGTGGTCATATGATTCGTCCGATCAACGGAAGGAGCTTCTGGAAAATACTCAGTTAATATAAATATAGATATAAATATAGATAGATGTAGCAATGCACCCTATTAACAAATGTTTAAGATACCAAACCAGTAAATCTCACTAACCTATTTAAATTCATAATAAAAGCACACTTGCATATGCATAATTTTGGATAATAGAATTTAAACCCTAATGGATAGAGTCATCATATACCCATGATTTCACCACACCACGCCGATTTTATTTGAATATATTTTCTCAAACATAAAAGCTAGGAATTAATTAGTAACAAATAAATAAAGATATTCTGAGAACTCAATTCACAAAATACAAATTCTAAGAACTTAATTAATTTCTGCAGTATGCTACCCCTCCATTTTTTTTATAGAAGGCATATTTTGAGTGGGCGCAAGGAATAAGCAGAGTGTTAAATCAAGGAAATAATGAGTTAAAACTACCATGCTACCTATATTTAAATACATTGGAAATAGAAGATAGTAGTTAGTTAGATGTGTTTTACAGAAAGAGATTATGCAATAAATAGGGCAAACAAGGAAAATGTGAAATAAATTGGCATGCATATCTTATATTTTGTAATAAGACAAAAAAACTATATGCCACATAAAAAGAAGGAAAATCCTACCTTAAATTATTGCGATAGTCCAAATTTCCCTCAACCACAAAACAAAACATTCGACATCCTCTGACTTCTGACATCGAATGAATTACCCTCTGAGCACTGTTTTGGGTGGTTTTAGCCTAAGCTTATACATGTGGTACCAACGTGGCAATCCAATCAGAAAAAAATAGAACTCCATATGGCCCAATTATCATCTCTCTCTCTTTCTTCCTTCTCTCTCGCCTCTCTCCCTTGAGCCAAATGTGCCTCCCTCTCCCTAAACCCCCCTCCCTCTCTCTCTAGAGGTGATTAAGGTGGTGACGTGGGTGGAGCTTGCGTGGAAGCAACGCATGGAGAAGGCGGCAAGCCGGTGACATCTAGCTCTGTGCTCTACCACCATGGGACGCTCTAGCACCTATCTAGCCAAAACCAGTGTGGTCCAATGGTGGAGGGTAGCACTCAGGGGCGTGTAGAGACCGTGGTGTGGGTGGCCCCGCTCCTTCTCTCCAGTTATTGGCTCCGGCCAAAGTAGAGTGGTGAGGGGAATGGTTGCACCGACGACAGGTTAAGTAGATTTAAGCCCTCTTATCGCGCCGGCCCTCCCCTCATCTCTCGGTGGCTCCTCTAATAGTGTGGGAGGACTGACCGATGCCATGGGATGAAGGCAGCGAGGCAGCTAGCAGTGCCACCCTAGATTCGTGCAACGACGACTGCCACACTAGGTGCCACAAAGAGTCGTGGCAGAGAAGGGTGGAGCTCGAGGCAGAGAGAGGTGAAGAGAGAAGGAAGACACAGAAATGATAGGTTAGCCCCCTATGATTTTTTTATTGATTGGATTACCATGTTAGCGCCACGTGTGCTAGCTCGGGCTAAAACCACCAAAAACAATATGTGGGGGATTATTCATCCGGTGTCAAATGTTTTGTATTAGTTCAGAGGGTAATTCGGATTTCTTCCTAAAAATAAATGGAGGGACTAAACAGTAATGAATCAGAATGTTTGATTTACTACAACTCTTACATGTTCAATTTGGTAATTGTCAATTCAAAATTTTCTATATTTTTTCTTATTTCTGGGAGTAGCTAGTCAGGATATGAACTATTAATTGCTGAGGTCGTTCAAGCCTAATTTGTTTAAAAAATAATTGGTCTTTCAGATGTTACTTTAAAATAATTGGTCTTTTCAGATGTTACTTTTGTTAATACCATCCTTTTGTTAAACAACTGTCTCTCTTCTATGCAGTATGCAAAATCAAGTCATCTTCAACCAGATCTTTCGGCTGTTGTAGTTCAAGATAATCAAGATGTTACAGAAGAAACTATACTATCTTCATTGCGACGAGCTCTTAACCAATATTCGACATTGCAAGCACATGACGGGCATTGGCCTGGTGACTACAGTGGAATCTTGTTCATTATGCCACTCTTGGTATGCACTATATTATATTGTTTGAATGCTAATATCTCCATCCCAAAATAGTCATCATTGTATGTTGTTTAGTATAATTAAAGTTAAAAAAAAGACTATAATACCCTTTATTAAATGATGTACGGTTGGGAGTGGGAGAGTGAATGAGGTAGAATAGGGAGAAATTTAAATGGGAAGTGATTGATAGAATAAGTAATACTCTACAGTGACAACTATTTTGGAACAAAATTTAAATCTAGAAAGAACTATTTTGAAACAGGGGTAGTATATATTGATCTGCCATTAAAGGTCTAATCCTAGAGGTAAATGTGCTATTTACTAAGGAGCATCTAAAAACATGGCTTTGCCTGTGAACACCTGTAAAATATAGTTGTTTGATACAGAACATTGTATATAATCCTTTATTATTTTTGGCTAGTTTAGAGAGCAAAATTTGCGAAACGGCTAGAATGCCCTTGAGATCAAATTAGTCTATGCATACGGTTCCGCAACCAACATAGTCGTCGCTACTTTACAGTTAAGGGTTCGAGAAGGAAAGATGATGGCACTAAGGAGGTTTGGTCGAACCACGTACATATGACTTTTCTATCAGGGGCATTATGGTCATTCTCATTATTTCTCTCTCTGAAATAGTCAGGTGCCTTAAAAAACCACGTAGTGTCATATACACTTGAATAAGTGACTGGTTTTTTTGGAACCGGTCAAGGCCAGCTTTCCTAACCAATACAACTATTCAGACACTCTTTCATTCTTAAAATAGTAGATTATTTTACAAGATTTAACATAGCTGATACCCTTGAAAGTGTAAACCATGCAAAATCGACATCAGAACGAGAGACATGGTTCGAATTTGAAAGAGGATGGCACCTAAGTCTTATTCATATATCCTTTGATTTCTATAATATTTTTTCAGATATTCTCCTTACATGTTACGGGTACACTCGATGTCATCTTGTCATTGGAACATAAACGTGAGATATGTCGATACATTTACAACCATCAGGCATGTCATTATTTGTTTATAATTTAATTTCAGTAAAAATAGAATTTTAAGTGAAAATGTAAACTGAACATTTTAATACATGTTTATAGAATGAAGACGGCGGTTGGGGGACACAGGTTCTCGGGCAGAGCACCATGTTTGGCTCATGCTTAAATTATGCTACATTAAAACTCCTTGGTGAGGCCCTAGATAATAATGATGCATTAGCTAAAGGGCGTTTGTGGATTTTATCTCGTGGAAGTGCAACAGCGGCACCTCAATGGGCAAAGATATGGCTCTCGGTATGCATTGAAACAGAATAAAATGGCATTTTTTTCTGTTATCGATAGAAGTTAATCAAAATGTTCTTGTTGATTCCAATTAGTCAAGGATCATTCTGTTTTAACTTTCCAGTATATGCTTAAAAATATTTACTCTCTCCGTTCTCAAATACTTATCACTAGACACCATTCACATTAACTTTGAACACTCATCTTTTTTGCAGAAAATAATAATTACTTAAAAAGATATATTGCTTCCTAAACATAAGCATTAATCTTTCACTCATCATAGTCTAACCATATAAAAATTATTAGTCGTCAAAGTTAGAACAATGACGGTCAATAGTTACAAGTATTTGGGAATGGAGGGGGTACCATTTTATTGGAATACTTTCAGCATGACCAAATAAACATTTTTAATATTTATGTACATATATGACCATGGTAACACAAGCTATTTTATGTAATCAAAGGTCATTGGCGTATACGATTGGTCTGGAAATAAAGCAATAATTCCTGAATTATGGATGTTGCCCCATTTTCTTCCAATACATCCAGGTACACTATTCGTTAGTTTCTTGCATTAGTCTGAAGTCCCAATTGGACTTCTCAGAACTTTTATATTTCTTCTCATTTTGATTTCGCTGCGAAGAATATGGAAGTCGACATTCCATTAACGGTTTGTTACAGTCACCCACCCCACCAACAACACACTTTTTTTTAGAAACATTATTTACTGTACAAGACGTTTGGTATGTAATGATTTTCGTGTCATCAGTTTTGAACTGAACAGTTTCAGTAAAATGACTAGAATAGCTTTAGATCGATAATAAAGTTGTCCTTTTTAATTTAATCTTAAGAAGGGAGCTTTCTTTTTTTTTTCACAGCAAGATTTTGGTGCTTTGTTCGTATGATTTACATGTCCATGGCATATCTTTATGGGAAAAAGTTTGTTGGCCCAATCACTCCAACTATTTTGGAAATAAGAGAGGAGTTGTACAACATACCTTACAATGAGATTGACTGGAACAAGGCTAGAGATTGTTGTGCCAAGGTTTGTTACTTCCTTCATAGTTGAATTAGTACATTATAAAGAATTATGGTTGAGTAGAGAAATTTTTAAGTGAAGATCAAGTAGAGAAATCATCCTGCACTTTCATGCAAGAATAGTCTTCCTTTAGTTAGTGGTACTACTGTACTATATACTTGCCACATAGTGCTTATTCCATTTGGACAGCAAATTTGTGTGGTGCCAAACAAAAGACAAAGTTCACAAGTTGGAAATACCACTGCAAAGAAACCATCTTACAAATGCCATTGCAAAAGAGAATATTGGAGAGTACCATTGCAGCCACTTTTTCGGTCTACTAGCATTCGCAGTGTTTAACATCCATTCAGGTGCAAGAGAAAATAAGATTGCGGTTACTGCAATTAGCTTATGGTTACCACGTGATAAGTCACGGTAGTCGTGATATGTTGAAGCTGAAAAGAAAAATTACGAAAAAATTATAAAATATAGTAAAAATTCTAGAAAATTTAAGAAAATTATGGATATCTCTAGAAAAATAATATAATATTGCATAATTTTATGTGCATAACCCTTGCTATATTTTTTACACAAACAAAGTAGAAATCATATCTCGACCCATCTCTTATTTTTTTCAATTTCGATGGAGCTCCAAAATATAAAACAAACTTTATCATTTTCACAAACTTTCTTCACCATAGTGATCAATAATTCAAGTACTATCTACTAGAATTTATTTAGATTTTTTTTAGAAAAATCTAAATTTGGATGAAATTCAAACAAACCATACCGCCGGTTATCCTTACCGTACCCGGCAGTATGCGCGGTTATCGTGGTATCCGGTGGTATGAGAATCCCTAGTCTGGAGGCAGGGAAGTAGATGGTAAGAGCAGAAGAAAAAAGAAACCTTTAATGTTCGAATAGGCATTACCGCAACCTTTGTAGTGTTTTATGCTTCGACATGGCTGGAGTTTCCATTGAACACTCGCTAGAGCCAAAGAAGACGATGCTGTTTTGGAACATTCCGAACTTGGAACTTGGAAGGGAAGTTAGGGATGCTGAGGATTTTCATGGGAGAAGACAAGACAGAAGGCAGGGAAGTAGAGGAGGAGAAACTGACCATTCCAGGTAGGGCCACCGTGATAAAAACACAAACGAAAGAATAGCAGCAAAAGGAGGGCACAGTGGTCATTTTGCAGCCTTGAGTTGGAAAAAGTCAAGGCTCTATGGTATTTATCTTGCAACTCAAATTTCTGTATAGTGGCATTTGTCAACTCAGTTTTCTTTGCGGTGGTATCTTTGCGATTTTACCTAGCAATTTATCAAATGGTTTGATTTGCATAAAAAGTGTGGTGAGTCAATGACTTAGTATGGAGAAAAACAAAACTATAAGCTAGAATTAACCTAAGAAAACACCATAATATTTTCTCTATTACATAAAGAAATATTGTAACGAGAAAATCAACATGTTTATAAAAGCTCATGTAACTTGTCTTTTGTTGTTACAGGAAGACCTTCGATATCCTTGTTCATGGATACAAAATATTACGTGGACATGTTTAAACAAGTTTGTGGAACCAATGTTTAATATCTGGCCATTTAATAAGCTAAGGGAGATATCGCTGCGCAACCTTATGAAACATATCTATTATGAGGATGAAAATACCAAATATATTGGTTTATGCCCAATAAACAAGGTAATTTGATCAAACTGTTTCTCTACTAAGGAAATGTTTTGGTTTTACTCTCTACAGTTCTGATTGTGTAGTAGCTTGGCCCACAATGGGGTTGTGGCACCTCAAGTATCCACATACCAGGAGAGCTACATAGTACATATAAAAAGACTGAGATTGAGATTTAATAGAAACTATGAAAAAAATACCCTGTATTTATAAACATCAACAATGGGAAGTTAAATACCTAAACACAACATAAACCACGAACATACTGCCATGACCAGTGTTTCCCATACCGTTTGCCTTCCCCTATAGTTTGGCGGTTACCGCCGTAACCGCTCAAAACCGCACGAATTTAGCCCTCAAATATTTGAATTCGGAATCTATGGTTTCAGCGCAGTTACCGCGTGGTTTGGCATGGTTACCGCGGTTTGTATGTCCAAAAAAATGTCCGAAGGACAAATGAAGCAAAAGCTTCGAAAAATTAAGAAAAAATTTAAGTTAATTGCAAGAAGATGTAGTAGACATTTATAACATGATGAAATGAGATATTGAGGAAATATAGGAAAATTTGGCATAACATTTGCTATATATTTGATAGTTAAACAATTAGGATTCACAAAACACGTCAACAATCTCACATTTTACAAGAACTAACAATGCAATGTCCACAACTACAAAGATTGCAGCGTCTACAATATAATGTCCAAAGTTCAACATGCACGATACATCAATACTAGGTCCATTACACAAGCAACATTAATATAGAAGTTTAAGTTTGACATAAAGTAAACAAGCTAGTAGTTCCATTGCCGGTATACCATATTATACTTCCCGGATGACATAAGCATCAAACCATGTTGGTGAAGCAACCCTGTCTTGTACTTGCTAACTTTGGTCTGTCCATGCAGCTGTTGATTGCTATTGACCATACAACTGAGTATGCCACTCAGGCTCTGCCCACTCATACACTCACGTAATAGGAGGACAATCAAAAGTCTCTAGACGGTTGTAGGTGTATGTTGGATAACCACCTTCAATGCTAGAGGAACTAAACGAGTTATAGCTGTCCTATGGTGCGTCAGGCTGCCCTTGTTGTTGGTGGCCTTTCGTAGTCACGATAGTTCGCTGAGAACTTGGCGCACCATGATCTTCATCTTGAGTGGCATGTGTGAAGTTAGCCTCATCTGTAATTTCAATAAGAAAAAAAAGTAAGCATGAAGCACCATAGGGAAAATGTGGAACTAATATGTCAAGTGCTTGTACCAGTAAATTGAAATCAGGCTGTGATTTTGTGACTGTGTTGTTTGACCTCTAGAAGACCCTTGTCAGAGGGTGAGGCCTCGACTGCGGGAAGTCCGGAGACCCCCTTTTGAGATTCGGCCAGGGGAGTAGTTCTCAGGCAATGCGGCGTCCGGTGAAGAAAGATCGATTGGTGGATGATGGCGCACAAAGAAGACAGGAGGAAGTAGACAGGTTCGGGCCGCTCGGAAGCGTAATACCCTACTCCTATGTGTATGCTATGTGGAGGATGAATGGATGGGGAAAGTTGATACAGTGTGTTCTTCCCAGGCAGCTCGGGCCCTGGGAAGATCTCTCTGGAAGCTATCTGAGTTGTGTTCGTTCCCTAGCTCTCTCGCCCCTCCCAAGCCAGTGGCATGGACCCTCCTTTTATGGTCAAGGGAGTCCATAGTGCCGAGATACATGAGAGGGCTAGGTATGGTTTGTCTTCTCGCTGTCTTGTCGCCGTCTTGTCCCGCACGTCCGCCTGCTGCCCGCCTGCTGCTCCCACGTCCTGGACGCGTCCGCCTGCCGAACCCATGCCGGAGTTGGTATGCAGCGGGCGGTGGAGTCGTGAGGACGCGATGGGATGTGATGGAGCACACTGCCGAAGTCAAGAATCTCTGACTCTGCTTGACTTCGGCGCACGCCCTCGCCACCGAAGTCAAAAGGCTTCTGACAGCACAGTCGGGTGTCCACGGGGGGCCATCACGAGGCGCCCACGCATGGCAGAGCAGACAACAGGGGCGACAGGCCCTGTTGCCTCGTCATTAATGTAGGTAGTTGGGAAGCTGGTCCGCTGAGTTCTTCGAGTCAATCGGCCCCTGGGGCCAAGGCGATCGGCACTGGGATCGGGGCGATCGGCACCTAGGACCGGGAGGAACGACACCCGGGCAGCCGGCAGTCGGCCTCGGGGCTGGGCATCGGCTCCCGGGAGCAGTCAGCACCCGGGAGCAGTCGGCAATCGGCACCCAGGTCCGGGGCGACCGGCGCCCGGGACCGGGGGAAGCGCACCCGGGCCCGGCCAGTGCTCAGGCCCCCGGGTACTTGGCGGGAGAGCGGCCGTAGCCAGCCTTCTCTTGCGCAGAATGTACACTCCGGAGTATTTGTCGCGCCCGAAGACTCTTGCGTCCCCGGGGACTGGGGGACCCCCAGTCCCATTTCGCCGACAGTGGCCCCTGGCCCTGTTGCTCGGCCGGGATCAGCCCCGGGCAGGAACAGGGCCACGTCTTGAAGAAAAGAGGGGGCGCGAGGTGCACCTGGTTCACCATGAACTGGTGTAGCTTGACGACTTATTGATTTAGGCGGGATATGTGCCTGGGGCCCGGGCTAAAAACATGGAACGAAGTGTTGAGGAAGGTTGGCGGCAGCGATCGCAATGGCGATGCATCAGCTCGCCGCCCGTACCGTCGCCACTGAATTCTTCGTGGCGACCCGCTGGTCGGAGACCGTGGCAGCAGAGAGGTGCGTCGTCCGATCGGAGGCCGCTGCCGAATCTACCGCCGGCGAGGCCTCCCCCGCCTGGTCCGAGATGGAGGCGCGGGAGAAGGAAACACTCTCCCGAGAGGAAAGCGTCCGGGCCCGGGAGGCCGGGCTCACGTCTCGGGGGTGTGAGTTCGCCGCGCCCGAGGAAGTCGCGGTGATTCGCGAGGAGGCGCGGGAGGCCGTGGCCGAGACCACTGCCCCGAGGGCAGGGTTCCTCGACCGCGGCGAGCACCTTGTGGAGCCGATGCCCGACGAAGAGTCCTAGGAAGACGCCGGTCCCCTTCTGACGCCATTCGTAGCCGCCTTCGGGGCCCGGGGGCCCTCCATGCCCCCGAGCGCTCCCCTTCTGACGCCGCCCGGGGTCCGATATGAAGCACACCGGTGACCTCCCCCCGTGCGGCGACATCTCTGGGCCTCGCTCGTGCTTGTGCTCCGGGTTGCCTGTCTTGTACAAAGAGAGATATTTGCATATGTATATAATCATGTTTATATTTTCGTACCTTGGTTTGTTGTGTTCTTCGGAGGTTGCTGGTGTTCGGGGTCTCGTGTCCGGGAACGCCGTATACCGGGCGTCATCCGACAGCAAGATCCAGCAGCCACGAACAGCCGTTGGGCCTAAGGCTCCTGTCCGGGCCCTGGTGCAGCTGCCCGCCCCGGGAGCTCGGACCCCAGGGGCAGCGAACGCGACGGTTGAACGCCCCGGGAGCTCGGTCCCCGGGGGCGCAAGCAGTCCGGACGTGAGCTTTGCGGACCGACGAAGTCCGTAGGTTCGGCCCCTTCCGTCTTCCGGATCCGGGGGCCCTCCGTGCCCCCGGGCGCCGTTGGCCCAAGGAGCACAGCGAGGCCGCGAGAACAGACTCTTGACTCGCCGGGAGCCCCTCGGGAACTGACTCTTCCGGGCATGGGGTCGCCAGGCAGCGAAGCACCCGGCGCCTTGGCGGCGGCCGGGGAGGAGCTGGCCAGGCCGGGCTCCGCAACCCGCGCCGGGAACCTAGGCTGTCCACACAAATGGGGGAAGAATACAATTTATGCAATATGAAAGTCGGGTAAGGTTACGTATTTGGACGTTGCAAGTGGCGGTATGGCTCCGCGAGCATGATCCCGGGGCCGGGAGCGTTGCTCGCCCCTGGGAACGCCGAGCATCGGGTCGATCCGCCGTGATCCACCGTAGCTCTCAGATCCCCGAGAGCCCGGCACCAAGGGGCCGCGGGCGACCGAGCGCGAGTCTTGCGGAAACGGCTAAGTCCGTAGACTTGACCCCTTCTGTCTTCCGGGTCCGGGGGCCCTCCGCACCCCCAGGAGCCATTGGCCCAGGAAGCGCCGCGAAGCCGCGGGAACGGACTTGATCGGGCACGGGGTCGCTAGGCAGCGGAGCATCCGGCACCTCGGCGGTTGCCGGGGTGGAGCCGGCCAGGCCGGGCTCTGCAGCCCACGTCGAGGTTCGGAAAGCCTGCCTAAAACCTGTCGGGAATTGGTGTAATCTGCACACGATGAATTGTGAGAGTATTTGGCTCATTCCCTTGTCCGTTCTGTGCTACGATCAGTGGCGTCGATCACCTCCCGAAGGCGTCTTCGCAGTCGCGACCGTGCGGAGAGAGATTACGCATAAGCATTTCGCCCCCTATCTCTGGAAAGAACCGATCCCGAAGCTAGCCAGGCAAGACATCGGAGCCGCAGGGACACGGGGCGCCTCCCGGAGGGCGCCATCAGGTCCCCGCGAGCTCGACAACGCCCTGGACCTAGCACGTCGAGATACGATTACTCGTCGGTAAGGAACTAATGATAATGCACGAATCCCAACCGTCGCATGGGCGCGGCCCGAGTATGCCCCCAGGGGATGAGACCGCCATGAACGCAACACACGGAAAAAGACGAAAAGGACGGCACCGGGATAGATATATTATTAAATAAAAATGCTGATTATATGAAAGCGTATATACGAGGGGGCCCCGGCCAGCGCTGAGACTTTGGAAAAATCCGGCGCTGGCCCGGGCACATAGCTACTTACAGGATGTATTTATGGAAGAAATTTGTGAAGATGCTCCCAGGCTTACCGAGCCCGGCCAGGAATCATCGATCATCAAGAAGGGGCTTTCCCACAGGGGGAAAGTTTATTTCATTCCGACCCGTGCGAGGACACGGCGGAGATTCTAACCCCCAACCTGAAGCGATCGAGCCCGAACCTTACGCCAAAGATAGCGCTTGAGGCCTTGCTGGTACGAGTGGCGTGGAGCGAAGCGCGCCACCTTCGTTCCTTGAGGAAGTCAAGGTCGCCGAGCTGCATGTTGTTGTGGTTGATGTCGTCGTTGTAGCGCTGTACCTGGGAAGTGCCGAAGGTGAGTTCTGACGGCAAAACGGCTTCGGCCCCGGACACTAGGAAGGGAAGAGGTCTCCCCGGTCGCCCAGCTTTGGTGTGGCACGGTTCGCCCCCAGGACCGCCGGGAGCTTCGTCGATCCACTTGGCGCCATGCTTTTTGAGGTCACTGTAAGACCTTGTCTTGAGGCTCCGCAGGATCTCCGTGTTCGCCCGCCCAGCCTGCCTATTGCTCGCAGGGTGGTCGGGGGAAGCGGAGGAGAGCTTGATGCCGACGTCGGAGCGGTACTCGCGGAAGAGCTCGCTCATGAAACTGCGCGCCGTTGTTGGTGACGATTCGACGCGGTGTAATATTGTAGGGTACCTTGCCGTCGACGTTCACCTGCATTTGTCACGTGCTTCCTGATCCTGGCCCGACGGGGGCCGATAGCCGAGCTCAACTCCCCTGAGAAGGAGCGATCACTTCGCGGCCGATGATATACATAGGCTCGGGCACCATTCCCCCGAAAGGGAGCGAGCACTTCGCGGTCGGGGGTACATATAGGCCCGGGGCCCCGGCTGGAATACGGTTTGATATATGCCGGGATCCGGAGGCCCGGGCTTGGAAAGTGTCGGGACGTCCTTCCTGGACACGCTCTCGCCGGGGCAAAGCTGTTCGGGTTTTCGGTCCCCATCTGGTTATGAAAATATTGAGGTTGTCCCCGGGCGCCACGTTCCTAGGCTCGCACTCGCCTTGGCGAGGCTGCCCTGGTTCGGGCTCCACGGTGCCGGGCCCAACAAGTGGATCCCGGGCCACGCCCTTATCGGGCGAGGGGCCCCGGGACCCGGGGGGCCGAGCTAGAATGTGGAATGGATCGGGACAGGCTCCCCGGACCTGCTCTCACCAGGGCGGTGCTATCCGGATTACCGCGCCCCATATGGTTGTGAGAATATTAAAGTTGTCATGGGCGCCACGTTCCTAGGCCCGCACTCGCCTTGGCGAGGCTGCCCCGGTTCGGGCTCCACGATGCCGGGCCCAACAAGCGGATCCCGGGCCACGCCCTTATCGGGCAAGGAGCCCCGGGACCCGGGGGGTCCGACTAGGATGCGGTTTGATATATGCCGGGATCCGGAGGCCCGGGCTTGGTTGTTCCGGGTGCCACGTCCAAGACTCGCACTCGCCTTGGCGAGGCGGCCTGGGTTCGGGCTTCTCAGAGTCGGGCACGGGCCGCGGACCCCGGGACTTGGTCCCGGGAACCTTGGCCTCGGCTCGGATGTTCTGGATGTGTGCCCGGGCCCCGGGGCCCGGACCGAGATATGGTACGAGTCGGCGCGACTTCCTCGGACCTGCTCTCGCCGGGGCGGTGTTGTCCGAGTGGTCGCGCCCTTTATTGTTGTTCCCGGTCGGGAACGGGGTCCGGACCATCCGGCGAGGGATCGGGCCGTCCAAGTCCCTACGATCGGAACGTCCGGCGAGGGACCGGACCGTCCGATCCACCTCGATAGGGCTTGGCCTGCTACTGCTGCTGCTGGAACTTCCTGACGCGCTCGGCCAGCTTTTGGACGGCGCGGCACTCCGAGAGGTCGTGCAAGTCCGTCTCATGGACGGTGCACCACTTCCGGTCTATGGCCGGCTCGAGACGCTCGGCCAAGCCCTGGACAGCGCAGCACTCCGTGATGTCGTGCCGGTCCGTGTCGTGGAAGGCGCACCATCCCCGGGCTGTGGCCGGCTCGACACGCTCGGCCATGCCTTGGACGGCGCGGCACTCCGTAATGTCGTGCCGGTCCGTGTCGTGGTAGGTGCACCACTTCCGGGCTATGGCCGGCTCGAGACGCTCAGTCAAGCCCTGGACGGCGCGGCACTCTGTGATGTCGTGCCGGTCCGTGTCGTGGTAGGCGCACCACCCCCGAACTAAGGCCGGCTCGACACGCTCGGCTGAGCGCTGGACGGCGCGGCACTCCGTGATGTCGTGCCAGTCCGTCTGGTGGAGGGGGCACCACTTCCAGGCCGTTGCCGGCGGCGGCGGCGCACGTGCGGCCTTTTGCCGCTTGCCGCCACCATCGCCTCTGCGGGCAACATAGTTCCGGGGGTTGCCTGTAGCCGCCAAGGCGAAGCTCTTGGCTGTCGCCTTGGCCTTCTGGTGCTTCCTCCTGTTCCGCCGTAACGCGGAACGTGGGAGCTTGCCATCCTCTCCAGGGCCCCTGCCGGGGGCCTCGGGAGGCAGAGAGGTGCACCGTGGCGGCCTCGCCACCGGGCTTACATTGCCCGGCGGGGTGTAGCCGCCGGACTCCTCGCCGTAATCTCGCAGATAATGGCCTCCCGCCATGAAGCGTGCCGGTGTTGGAGACGCCGGCGTACCACCTGAAAAGGAAACTCCCCCTACCTGGCGCGCCAGCTGTCGGAGGGTGAGACCTCGACTGCGGGAAGTCCGGAGACCCCCCTTTGAGATTCGGCCAGGGGAGTAGTTCTCAGGCGAATGCGGCGTCCGATGAAGAAAGATCGATCGGTGGATGATGGCGCACAAAGAAGACAGGAGGAAGTAGACAGGTTCGGGCCGCTCGGAAGCGTAATACCCTACTCCTGTGTGTATGCTATGTGGAGGATGAATGGATGGGGAAAGTTGATACAGTGTGTTCTTCCTAGGCAGCTCGGGCCCTGGGAAGATCTCTCTGGAAGCTATCTGAGTTGTGTTCGTTCCCTAGCTCTCTCGCCCCCCCCAAGCCAGTGGCATGGACCCTCCTTTTATAGGTCAAGGGAGTCCATAGTGCCGAGATACATGAGAGGGCTAGGTATGGTTTGTCTTCTCGCTGTCTTGTCGCCGTCTTGTCGCGCACGTCCGCCTGCTGCTCCCACGTCCTGGACGCGTCCGCCTGCCGAACCCACGCCGGAGTTGGTATGCAGCGGGCGGTGGAGTCGTGAGGACGCGACGGGATGTGATGGAGCACACTGCCGAAGTCAAGAATCTCTGACTCTGCTTGACTTCGGCGCACGCCCTCGCCACCGAAGTCAAAAGGCTTCTGACAGCACAGTCGGGTGTCCACGGGGGGCCATCACGAGGCGCCCACGCATGGCAGAGCAGACAACAGGGGTGACAGGCCCTGTTGCCTCGTCATTAATGTAGGTAGTTGGAAAGCTGGTCCGCTGAGTTCTTCGAGTCAATTGGCCCCCGGGGCCGAGGCGATCGGCACCCGGGACTGGGAGGATCGGCACCCGGGTAGCCGGCAGTCGGCCTCGGGGCCGGGCATCGGCTCCCGGGAGCAGTCAGCACCCGGGAGCAGTCGGCAATCGGCACCCAGGTCCGGGGCGACTGGCGCCCGGGACCGGGGGAAGCGTACCCGGGCCCGACCAGTGCTCGGGCCCCCGGGTACTTGGCAGGAGAGCGGCCGTAGCCGGCCTTCTCTTGCGCAGAATGTACACTCCGGAGTATTTGTCACGCTTGAAGACCCTTGCGTCCCCGGGGACTGGGGGACCCCCAGTCCCATTTCGCCGACAACCCTGAATTCTCGCCTTGTCCACCTGCATCACCATCATCACCGTCATTCCCATCATTTGTGTTAGTCTTAGTTCTTGAGCTACTATCGTTAGACTCTTGGTATATTAGACTTCCCTTAGTCTCGTCATTGCTGTCAACACTCTTCGACCATGTTGTGCGGCTTTTCCCCTTCTCTTTTTTAGCTGACGGCAGTTGTGGCCCCTTGCGAGTCTTCCTTTTTTCAATGTAAGTGTTACCCATATTCTTTTTAGCCCAATCTGCAATACTAGAAGCTCCTGTGGCCCTGCACAAGTCACCAGCATCTATTTTGTCAGCTACAAGTGGGGATGGCAAGGGGGTGTCAGAATCGGAGCAGTCTTCATCTAAATCAGGACATCTAATTGATGTTGTAATAAAATGTAAGGTCCACTAGCCTTTGAAGAGGATCATCCTCTTCCTTCTTGAGGTCGCCTCCTGTCTATTGAATTCGAAGCCGAAGGTTGTAGTTGACATAAACAAGCTTGTTCAATTGCTTGTGTGATAGCTTATTACGGACCTTGGTATGGATCAAAACAAATGTGCTCTAGTTCAGTTCACACCCACTAGATGAGCAACACTATGCAACAATGCGCAAAGCAAGTTTCTTTAACGTCGGTGTGTCCGATGTAAACATAGACAACCATTGTGCTGCAAGTTATAAGCAACAGGTCATTCATATGCATACAACTATACATACGATGGTTTGGTTAACTGTGATATACCAAAATAAAGTTTTTCCATCCATTGTTATCTTTCTTGCAAGAGGCCTTCCGAAATCCGCACCTTTCCGCCTATATAGGTCGACCTCCACCAAAGCGTCAGCGGCAGTGTCAAGGTCCGCCATCCACTCAAACGCACGGCGAAGATCTTCGAAGACCAAGGCGTCCGTATTGTATGCGTAGTGTGTCTGAGGGTTTAATGCTGCATCAACAAAATATATCATGGATACATACGATAAGTACTTTGCCACAATTGTAACTTGAACTGAACAAGACTGCTTAGTACCTGCATTGATGAGGGTTTGATTTGTAAGATCCTACATCCTTCTATTAACAATCTCCATGTAAGCCTCAAATTTGTATCTTTCATGTGCAAACAAACTGTCGTACTCCATTTTCAACAACTGTATCATAGTAGAACCTCACTCAAATTAGGGTTCTTGTCTTCATCGGCGAACCGAAATAAGGAGTACATTGGTTGCACTGAATTGACCACTGTATCCAGGTTTTCCCACCAACTCATGCTAGCAAGGCATGAGTAAGCATATCTACCTTCAGCTGTCAAGCTGAACTTGCTCTGTATGAATCCAGATGAAGCCATCCACATAATAAATTGTTCTCGCTTCTTAAGAAAACTTTCAAGGAACATATAGTTCTTGCCAAACCGTGTGGCATTCCACTTAACCAATTCTCCTCCTATAGCTTCCTTCATCATGGCATGCAGCTTCGAATGGTTGTACAACCATCGAGAGATCATCCTTACACTATCAATCATGGAAGTATGGTCCGGCATTTTCCCGACCTCCTTTAATATCAAGTTAATTGTTGGAGCCACACAGGGTTGCCAAACAATAGTAGGGTACTCTTGCATCAATAATCTATAAGCCTTCTTGTGGTTGCACCCATTGTTGGTGATAATCTGCACGACGTTCTCTGGGCCAATATCATGCACTACCTTCCCTAGCTCCTACACGTAGACATGACAATATATATATAAGGCCAGGAAATACATGGAGTTACAAAATCTATGGAATATACTGTAACATTCAGTAGTAAGGTAGAATCCTGGCTCTGCCCTATAGCATTAATAGACTTGTGAAAAAATATAACTCCATTACAATAGACCAAGAAGTTTATTACCGACATGCCTGTGGGACCAGTCCAGGAATCACACATGAGAGTAACACCATATGTTGGCCAATCTTTCTTGAATCTATCGAATTGCTTTGCTACAGCCTTCGTTGTGGAATCCAGGTACTTATCTATCTCTTTTCCATTTGGAGAGGGTACTTCTTCACCTACAATGAATAGATTATCACATATAAATTAAAATAATATAACTGATATATATATATATAGTCCATTAAATATGACATACCCTACTTCTGTGTCTCACGAATGGCGCTCACGAAGTACGGATTGTTAGCATTTCTCCCTGGGATGCCAGAGGTAAAGAAGAACCTGGCTTAGGACTCACCAACAGCCTCATTTGCTTGCTTTCCCTTCTTTGTTCACCACCCAGTGTCGATCCTTGGCTATACAGGGGCCTTAACACTAGCTAGACTATAATCTCTTACCGCAGGTGATTCCGTCTGCAATAATGACCTCTTTAGCATCCTCGCAATTGGGTTACTTTTGCTCTTTTGTGCTCAGGGTTGCACGGATCTGCTGTCACCACCATGCTCATATGTGCCATCCTGTTGCTCCACACCCCTTCTGAATCAGCCTCTATCTGTGAGGCAGCCACAAACGCCTGTATCTACTCTTTCTCATTGGCATCACCTCTTAGGTCATAATAATTGAGCCCTGTTGCGTCCTCCCTTCTCAACCTCTCATTGGTACGCCTATCACCATTATTTTTTATTTGGTCCAGGTTGTGACGAAAGAAATCATGGACATCTGGTGGCACCAAGGTGCAATATGTTGTCCCCTTTCCTTTTCCAGCCAAATGGATTTTGAGTCGAGTTGTCCCACCACCAGCCCTACGCATATGACAGTATCTGCAACGCCATCATGGTGCTATGTTCTCCTCGTGCTCCTATATGACATCTCTGTCTCTCATCTCCCTCCTGAAACAAATGCAACAAACACACACATAACCACTTTCGTTGGACAACAATATAATCGCTAATCTATGATACACAAATTACCAATATAGAGCTCATTCCTACTCATACAAACACATCATCCAATAAAATCAATTAGCATTCTCCCATAAACCTTCCCTAAAACCTAAACCACACACAACTCCAAGGTTACTGCTCCATACCAAATAGTAACCGCACGATAATGACCAAAAACCGCACGTTAATCACCCAAACTGCGATAACCGCGAGTTCCTAGCCCTCCCCACGGCGGAGCAAATGCCGCGCGGTAACCGCGCCAAACCACGCGATTACCCTTCAAGGTTAGAAGGTTACCTTCTAGGCCGGCCGTCCCACGGTTATCACTCCCTACCACGCTGTTTGGGCCGTCGGCGGCAAATTTGTGGCCGCCGCCACCTAGGAGCGACAAGGACGGGAGAGAGGCACGGTTGGAGTCCAAATGATGGAGATGGGGGATGGATTTAGGGCATACTCCTTTGTTTCTCCTCAGTTGGGCCGAAGTAGGCCGATGCATAGTACTGGGCCGGTCCATCTCATATAACTTTTTTGATTTTAATATTTTCTTCTCAGTTTGAGTTCAAAAAACAATGTTAAAATCATTGTTTTCACAAAATTTCTTTACCATAGTGATACACAATTCAAGTACTACCTGTTAGAATTTTTTTTGGATTATTTTGAAATTTGAATTCGGATGAATTTTGGTTAAACCATACCGTCGGTTAGCCCTACCGTACTCCGGCGATATGCGCGGTAACTGGCGGTATGGGAATCCCTGACCATGACCCATCTCAAGAAACAACATGGACAACCTTGCACAACTCGACGACCTCTACACATTCATGGTATCCATTTGATCAACAGTTTAAAAGTCAAATTTTTGGAAAGGAATTGGAGTTTACAGAGCTGGGGTGATTAACTTCTTTGTTTTGTTTGGATAGAGAACATAGGAGTAAAAGTGAGATGTGATAGGGAATTATGATGTCCGTATTTCCTGAGGGAAGTTACTACTTGGAATATGATGGACATGTTGGTGATTGGATTATGATTGAAGAATTGCTCTTCGCTCTGAAGTCACACATCTACAATTAGATCCTTTGGTCATAAATATTTAATATTTAGAACACGATTCGGTCAAATTTTTTAAACTTTAACCATCATATGAGAAAAGAGGACCACAAATATAGTCATATAGCAACGACTAAAAAAATTGAACCAAGTTGATGACCTAATAAATGACGTATTTAATCGACACCACATCTTTCGTTCATTGGTAGTAATCTTGACTGCAATCTTGACTTTCTCGTTGGACAAATATTGTAAAATAAACTGATAATCACGAAATTGTGCGATTATCATAAGAACAAGCTTAAAATATTGTGCAACATTTGTTGAATGTAACAGAGTTTCTATATCTAATAAATTGGTTATCATCCTTTATTAAAATTGTTACTTTAGCATTATTCCTTCACAATTCAGCACCATGTTTTGACCAAATTGCTACGTTATTAGGCATTAAATATGATTTGCTGTTGGATAGAAAACCCAAATTCAGATGCATTCAAGAAACATCTTCCAAGGATTTATGACTATCTATGGCTTGCTGAAGATGGCATGAAGGCACAGGTACTATTTTGGCAGCTTGCATCTGTTGTAAATCTGTTTATCATTGGACTTGTATTTATTTAATTTATGTCTGTCACTAAATTTCCATGTGTATGTTACCTGCTCCCTGAACTTGAGAATTTCACACTTAGGTCCCTAAACTTATGTAAGTAATCAACAAAACTTAAATCATTCTTTTATCAGTAAGTATAACATCATACCTAAATCAATGTAGAAACACATTTTGACCTGGTCATCTCCATTTCGGATAATGGATGAAGTAATAGCTTTTGAATTCAAATAAGTTTTCTCATGTCGCTGGACAAGTTTTGCTTGCTTTCACCTAGTCATAATTGGCCATCACATGAACAATTTTTTCCTTGAAAAGACAAAGTGCCACATGATTCTTAGTTAGGCATATATTTAACCATAAATAACATGCTTGCTCACTTTATGCTTCTCATATGTAATTCTTTTCAGTGGACTTGGTAATATATACTGATCTGCTTGAAATTGAACAATGCATGCATGGAAAGCTAGTGTTTCCTTTGAATTTCATGGAATAGCATGAAACAATCACATGTCTCCTGCTTGGCTGAGCTTCGTATTATAAATTCATTTTTCAATTTGAGTTTAGGATTAATCATAACCTGACACCATAGATCACCTTAATTGGTTGAAACTAAAAGGATCTGCATTTGGAATAAAACAAAGAAACAAAAACAACTCAGGCGAACAACCAGATTGAGATTGGTCAAATAAAAAACATCAGACTGATCCTTAAGTGAATTCAGCGAGATGATCGAGAATGACAATAAGGAACAAGAAATTGAACCTGGTAAGTGCGAGCATATCTCAGGCAAGTGACAGGAGGGCAGCATGCGAGCAAGGATAACAATTAACAAACAGGGGAAGTACACATTGAGGCGGAGTGGCAGAGCCAGTCAGTGCAGGAAACATGAGGAAGCAAATCAACGTTGTATGGACTGACGCATGGAGGAAGCTGATGTTCATCAGCTCATGGCGGCACATTTGACCTTCGTAGCCAATCTGCTGTCTCCCACATCCTTTTCTCAGGGACAACAATGTCACCATGCCCACGTTGTCAGCAGGATTCGTTTCCCCAGTGTCTGTGTCTCCCATCCTTTCTGGACTGAATTTTGTCATCACTGCCGTCATACTTGCCACCATACCTGTCATCACCATGGACACCTCATCATCTTCCCCACACATATTGATCAGAATCTTCGTAAGAGAAACTGCCACTGCCATTGCCATGCTGGTCACGTCTGTGTCCTGTGGTTCCATGTTTATTGGCCCTTGCAGTGGTGTGTTCCAACCATCTCAATCCGTTTACTCATTGATAGCCATCACTTCTTGAGTTCTAATCTTGCTACACTGGACAACGTGCCATACACCACACAATACCCATAGATGCCATTCCGCTACCTGTGTCAATAATTGACCTCTCTTTTTCTTCCATTTTTATGGGCGGACTGGCAGGCGACAAGCCAACAAGCGCTGCAAGAAGGGAGTCCATGCAACTGCAGAAGCAATGATAGATCGATAATTCTGTGAATTATTTGAGCAAATAATGTGGATACTGAATCTGCGTGACTCAAAAGGAGTGGATAATTCGGCAACTCATTTTAACCGAGGCGTGAGAATTGCATTCGATGTATGGACCATTTGCATGCGCCATCATACCTGTGAGAGGAGTGTAGGTGTCAATAAACCACCACCATCACCATGTGGTTCTTTACTAATAGTAAAGATAATGGATACATCAATCTATAGTAAATATTAATTTCAAAAAATAGATATTAGTCTTAAAAAATGCTTGCAGCGGAAGTTTTTATAACCGCAACAAATATGCTGCAATCTTGCATTGTTTTGTCATTTTTTAGCTAGCCACACTGGTTGTCAACATCACGATCAATTTGCTACTTGTATAGAATTTCAGAATGAGTGATTTTTGTAGAAAACCAAATTATCTTGCTTGGTATTGAAACAAAAATTTGAAATTATGGGTGCACCTGTTTGACTTATATTCAATTTATATCAATTTTTGAACCATATTTAATTAACATTGGTGTAAATAACATAAATAAAAACATTATGCTAATGATAATTTTTTACCCTGTCAACATTTAAACCATAATTTTGGTTAAAGCAATATAACTATATATATTTGTATGTTGATATATTTGTTGTTACGATCAAGAATTAAGTCACATCAGCTTCGCATCTGACATATAGAACCATGATTCTATGAAATTTTGATTTGCATACGAATCCCTGTCAATATTTAAACCATAATTTTGGTTAAAGCAATATAAGTTCTCAACATACTATATATATTTTTATGTTGATATATTTTGTTGTTACAATCAAGAATCTAGTCACATCAGCTTCGCATCTGACATATAGGACAATGATTCTATGTAATTTCGATTTGCATACGAATCAATATAATATTGACATGCATGCATGCTCTGTGGCCACTTCTATAGTGAACCTCATTTTGATAAAGTTTATATTGCTCCTTGGTATGATGCAACTGCATGCTTGAGTACATAAGTTAATTCTCGAAACATAAGAGGATCAAGCTTTGTATAAGGACAGACATTTCTTGTTATTCTATTGATTATAGGTATATGATGGATGCCAGACATGGGAGACAGCATTTATAGTTCAAGCCTTTTGCTCCACAGGCCTAATTGATGAGTTCGGTACAACTCTTGAGAAAGCTTATGGTTTTCTGAAAAATTCACAGGTTCCTCATTCTTGATCTTTTTGCAACTGGAAATATATAGATACTCCCCAAAAAAAAAATCTCAAATTCACTTTCTTACTTGAAGGTTCTTCATGACCTCCCTAATGGTAAAAGTTTTTATCGCCATAGATCAAAAGGTTCATGGACTCTTTCTACAGCAGACAATGGTTGGTCAGTTCCAGATTGTACAGGAGAAGCACTACAGGTCATACAAGTTTGTTATCATCCTATATACTAACTCCATAAAAAGGCAATAGCCTCTGTTGGACACATTACAATTTTCAGTTATTTGAAGGAAAAAATATTTAGTCCAACAAGTAAGACATCACTCAATAGCATTATATGCCATGCCATGGGAATATGATTCTGCCATCAGCTACACTGAAGAAAATTTACTACCAACACACAATCTGCTATTCAATACTTTTCTTTTAAGTATTAATTAATTATCGTTTTGCCTTTTATATTATACCCTATTCTAGGCATTACTACTGCTGTCAAAGATTTCTCCTAAACTTGTTGGTGATCCAATCAAAGAAAAAAGTTTGTATGACGCTATCGACTGCCTCCTTTCTTTTTCGGTATGGCTGTACAATAATTCAAGCATTTTTCTAGTTTTATTCATGTTAAATGAAATGGGGTTTTCTGGTTTGGTAATATTGCGAGCCATCTATAGTTAAAGAGACTTAAGAAAATAAAAAGAAATTGACAGTTTACGAATGAAGCCAAAACATAAAATATGGTCATTCATGTGTGATAGTATTAGCTAATGTATGTGTTATGTATCTCAATTTTAATGAGAATTTGTTGATGCACATAATGAATTGACTTTTCAATCAAATATAGCCGTACTTTGTTTCCATCAAAAGATATTTGAAAGATCCTATATGTAACCTAGTTTATTCTTACATTCCGTGTTCTTTCATTGTGGACAGATAGCTCTCTAGAGTATAGGTCTCCCAATGACAGATTACTTTTTCTATAGTGGAAAAAAAATCATGAAAACAATGATAATGTACTAATAGCTATAGCACTAATGCTAAGTATTGGAATTTCTTTAGAGCAAAGCAAACATACATAAAATAAAAACAAAAAATTCATAACAAGATCCGATGATATCAAAGAGTTCAATTCTGTTTAAGCTACAGAAATTCTAGCTTGTAGCAGAGACAGATGGACCAATTTAACATATCAAATAAAAATAATCACTTGTTTCTAACTTGTGATAGATTATACGTCCATGGCAGCGATCCTCTATTAGAATTGTATCAAGCGCCTATTATGCTGCCAGTTCAATGATGTACCCTTACTGTTAGAGAAGAACCAGATTACACTAGAAAAACCATCAGGAACACATATGAGAAAACACAAGAGGGATACAATAATTACTGTCCTTTCATAAAGAAGAGTTGTGGAAGTTGTAAATATTTTTTTGGTTATTTCTTATCTTTCTCAATCAAAATAACAGTTGTGTAAATATGATGTTAAAATATTGTTAATTTTATGTTTAAGTGTTTGTACAAGTTACTATCTTAGCTATACAACTAATGCGTTCATGTTCTTTTGATTGATTTCTTTTCTTTCTCTTTCACAAAGAACAAAGATGGTACCTTCTCTTCGTATGAATGCACGAGAACAGCTTCATGGACAGAGGTGCACATATTTGGTTTACATTATGAACAACTGCCTAAACTATTATAAATTAACATTCCAAAGTTTTCGTGAGTTGAAAATGAAGAATATTTGATGCACATAAAAAGCAGGCCACGCACCAAAAACATTCTATAACAATAGGAATTCATAATGTATCTGTATGGCATTATCAGTAACAACATGTGTAACACTCCATCTCCAATGTATGCATAGTGTGCAAAAGGGCTAACCCTGAGGTGCTATGATCGGAATGTCTGTGTTTATATGCTGGCCAACATATCCAACTATCTATATGGGACTAATCCAACCAACATACTGCGTAACATGGGCACATGGCCTCCACTAATGGACTGGGGTATTACTTGTCAAATCAACAATAAGTACTTGTTCATCATCCTAGCTTAACTACTACAATTTGAAATATAATATACTGCAAACTTATGCAAGAGATAAATGTCTACAGATGAAACTAGATTTTGGTTTTCAGATCATTAGATGTAGCTTCAGATTTCAATTCCTGAACATACCAGACAGGCACCTATATATAAGTAGGACAAGCATGAACTTACGGTCTAGCAAAATAGATTAAAATGAAGAGCATTAATTCAAGTTAACTAAATTATGTGTGCATTCATGCTTGTATTTTGCCTAATTAGCAATTGAAATTCCAGTCTCTACCAATGTGTTCCTATTATGTCATCAAAAACCAGTCTACGAAGTTTAAACCAATGAACTTATGAATTCCAGGAAAGGGTCAAATGTGTTTATTGATTATGATGTCTTCATCATGTTATCCTTTACTCATCCTTCATATGTATATTCTCGAGTAATTTTAATTTGAATATTGACTTAGGAGTCCTCTGATTTTAGCATATTATGGATACATATGCACTAACATGAATGTAATTGATAACACACAGATTCTGAACCCTTCGGAGAGTTTTCGGAACATTGTCGTCGATTATCCGTAAGAGTCAAGTATCTTATACTAATCCCATTTGCATTTACCTTGAAACCTAACTACAAAGACAAGGCCAATATGCAGACATGTCGAGTGCACGTCATCAGCAATTCAAGGTCTGATATCATTTAGGGAGTTATACCCAGGGTATCGTGGTGAAGAAATAGAAAATTGTATAAAGAACGCTGTCATATTCATTGAGAACAAACAACAAAATGATGGCTCATGGTATGCTAAAGTTCAGTGCTAGGTGTGTGTCAAAATAAACTTTGGATTCTGTAGTTACTAAGTATTATATTTATTTCCACAATAGGTATGGCACATGGGGTGTATGCTTTACCTACGGGGCATTCTTTGCAATAAGAGGACTAGTCGCTGCTGGCAGAACTTATGAGAACAGCCAGGCTATCAGGAATGGATGCAAGTTCCTATTGTCAAAGCAGCTTAGTGCAGGTGGATGGGGTGAGCACTACAGTTCTAGTGAAAGTGAGGTAAATATTATTTCTGTTTTAGCATAGTTAGTTTAAGTGTTACTATGGAAACCATGTAAAAGTCGTATGCTGCAACAATTTTTCCTTCCATCTTTCGTAACAAAAGCGGTCAGATGAGTTTGTTGGAAGGTGCAGCTTCAGTCTTCAGATATGTATGGGCAGAGGACAGTAATATGACATCAGAATGGGCTTTGTATATAAGAAAAGAGCAGTAGAAAGTAATATCAAAATAGTGTATTTTTCAACGAATGGATATGGAATCTAACTCAGGTTTACAGCAAACAACCCTCCGAGAATGCGGTAGATAAGGGTACAGGCTAATTTTTTTCCTAGAATGTGATCGATTTGTGCATCAACATCTCTAATGTTTGACCACTAATACACTAGAAACCATAAAGATTTTTTGATGAAAACAATATTAATAGATTTGTCTAGAAATGCTTTTATTATAATGTAATTTTATCACTATATCTTAATGGAAAGTAAAAAAAAGGTAGGTAGCACCACTAAACAAAGGAATTAGTCTAGTACACCAACCCTTTTATATCCTACGAAACCAGATTATTTGCCATATGATATACTCCCTCCATTCCGAAATATAGTAACTTGTAGAGTTCAAATTTTATCCTAAATATAATAATCTAGGACACGTAAAAGATGACTTTTACCACTAAACTACTCATACTACCCCTTGGCTTCATTATCACCTCAACTAGCCTGGTCCCACACTACATCCACCCTGAGGAGGCAAACAACTCTTTTTACCCCTCTCCTTAATAGCCGTGCCAAGGGTTATATTTTGGGATGAAGGGAGTATTTGCTTAATTTGAGTTCATAAATATGCCTACGATTACATTAACACCAATTTTCAAACAGGTCTATGTCGATAGTGGGAGTCCTCACGCAGTGAACACCGCTTGGGTAATGTTAGCTTTAATTTACTCTGGACAGGTTTGTTTGTCAACTGTTCCTTTAATTTGGCATACTAATGTCTGTGAATCTCTTGTCATATTCATGCGAATATTAACCACTAAAGTTATGAACAGATTGAACGAGATCCAACACCATTATACCGTGCTGCAAAACAATTAATCAGCATGCAACTTGAGACAGGAGAGTTCCCCCAACAGGTAAGTTTTGGGATGGTACTAATCTTGTGAATGCACTCTTATAGGGAAAATCCTACAGTTTAATTTGTCTAATTAGCAGATATTTGTTAATCAAATAAAAAGGAATGAAGTTGCACAATGTTCACCACCAAAATTTTTATTCCCCAGACAGAGACTACAAATCACATCAAAATAACAGAATTGAAGGGCAACAAATTGATTACTGGCATTGAAATTGTTCCCAACTCAATGACTCATAAATTTGTGCAACTTGAAAGATCATGTGAAAATATATACAGGGCTTTCCAACTGAAAACGAATTAGAAATGTAGGCTTTGCAAGCAGAGTTGTCCAGTGCTGATGTTGTTGTCAAAGCTAGCACAAACATGAGATTTAAGTAGGCTTAATATCCATCTTACTTGTTTATATTTGGTTTTGATCGAAGGAACATGTTGGATGCTTCAATTCCTCCCTTTACTTCAATTACCCAAACTACCGCAACTTATTTCCCATTTGGGCTCTCGCGGAATTCCGGCACCGAATTACTGCAAGCAAGGACTGAAGCAGGCACATATTTATGAGATGACAATCCACCCTACATTTGTGCTCTACAAATTGTGCATTATTGAAGGGGTGAAGTACAGAAAGCACATCTCTAGCTATATACAACATAGTGTTGCCCTAAAAATGTCAAATTAAGACGCACCAAACCCAAAGTCACATGTACAATACCATGGCTGTAAATCTAAAATAAATAATTTGTTACTGACAGATCAATTCATCTGATGGATGCCTTTAATACAACAAGAGAATTCATAGTTTGCCAAAACTATGGCACCTAACTACTGAGAATCACTTATTGTAGTTCTAAAAGTCTCTGATATTTTAATTCGGCTTTATTTAACTTTGAATGTATACACATGTAATGATGTTTTTTCTTCCCAATCATAGAGGCAAAAATTCCACTTTCATCACAGCCGGTGGTTACTATTCCAGGAGAATGTGCAGAACTGCAGAAACAACAGGAAAAAAATGGACACAACACTCCAACCAAAGCTCCAAATGACTTAAAAATTGAAATATGATCCAGAGAAAAATTAATATCTAGTAGACCAATTAGGATACCAATAACATCACAAATCTCACTAACGTTCAGAACATTCTTCTATACAAACCACCAGGAATTATATTGGAAACTTTACCAAAAACAAGATTTCGAGTTGCTGGAGAGAGGAGTCAACTAAACATGTTTGATGATTTTCAAACACCAATTTGTTCCAGTCTCCCACCAAAGCCTCAAGTACGTATAATCATCTTCAATACCATAGGGGGATCCTCAAATGAAACATATCCGTAGTTATTATATCTAACCATTCATCTCATTTAAATGTATGAATGACAGTAGATTGAGAACACATTACTGCTAGCTACAAGTATTGTGTTGCATTCTTTTTCCATTGTGATCATGGATGTCAAGATTATGCATGAGTAATTAGGGCCCTGTTTGGAGCTGAGGATTCTGAGAAGCCACTGTTCCAAGCAGATTGATGGTGCTTTTGGTTACCTGGACGACCAAGCAGACGACCGAAGCGACGGCGCTGGGCAAGCGGGTACGGACGTACGGCGGAGGAGCCTATCTCCTACGGGGAGGGGGATTGATGGCCAGGGCGGCGAGGCGCACATGTGAGGGGGGTCGGGGAGAGCGACGAACGCGAGCGGAGGGGCACCCCGCGCGGGGGCCTGCACTGCGGTGTCGTCGGCCGGAGCAAGCCCGGGTGGTGGCAGAGGATCCGGGCGCAGGACGGAGGCCGGAACACGGTGAAGATTGAGCATCCCAGCCGCGTCGTCGCGGCGTGCAAAGACGGCTTGCGGAGCGGAGTCTGGGGCGGCGACGGTGCGGGGACCGGCGGGTGCACGGCGGCCGCCGGCGGCGCGAGGGCTCTGGGCTCAGGAAGCTAGTGGGGCCGTGATTGAGCGGCTGGGCCGCGGCATTGGGCTGTTCTGACTTCTGAGATTCGTGCTAGGATTTTTCTTTTTTTCTTTCTTTTTGTTAAGGATGAACAAGTAGCGAGTTGCTCCTTGCTACTCGGGATAAGGCACTTAATTAGTGTAGGATTAAAGTATTAATTATTAAAAATTTAAAAAATAAATTTATTTTTACTTTTAAAGAAACTTTTATATAAGTATATACGGCCAAATGGATCGTGCTAGAGCAGACCGGCTCAGGCACAATGGTATAGTAATCGGACCGACATGGTCAGGCACGATTGGAAGTGGGTCGTGTCAGTATGGTCCGGTAGGCCGTATCATGCCTAGGCCGTGTCATACCTGGGCTGGAGACGTTGTACGGCCAGGCTGGCATGGTATGGCCTGGCTGCTATAGCCTCCCGGCCCGACCTCCGCGTGGGCTAATGGGCTGACAGCCATGCACGCCTCCTAGCCTCCCCGTAAGTTGAATTAAAGGAATATAGCTCACTATTTCATCCAATTTGTAAAATGACACTTGTATTGCTCTTGTTGGAAGTGACTAGAGGTGACCAAACCGTAAAAAGGTGAGAGATAGAGAGAGTTGGAGAGGTGATTTGAGTGTGGAACCTACATCTCTTCTTTTGCAATTTGTATCGGAACTTCTCATGGGGAATTAATTTGGGCTCCTCTAGATCTCTAATTTTGTTCTCTACCATAATTAAAAACTACTTTACTATATAGCACAAAACAGTGCGCCTCACAAGCCACTCCCCTTCTCTCCCTCTCCTACTCCTATTTCTACTCCCCCTTGGTATAAAAAAATTACTTCCACATTGGTTCTATCGTTAGGCATTCCATCAGTCCGTTCCCCTTCCCTTTCGGCTCTAGCTCCTCACGTCCCACTCCCCTTCTCTCCCCTTCCCTCTCCCACTCTCTCTCCTCTTGATGTAAAAAAATTTGCCCCCACTCCTTTCACGTAAAAAAATTACCGTCCACCGCCCCCTTCTCTTCTCTTCTCCCCCACCCCTCTCCTCCTGATGTAATAGTAATTTTTTTTATATTAGGAGGGTGAGTAAGTAGGGAGGGAATTTTACATCAGGAGAAGAGAGTTGGGAGGGGAGGGGAGGGGTGGAGAGACGACTGATAGAACCAACATTCGGTAAGGGTAGGTGTAATTTTTTTACTCTAGGAGGATATTTTTGTTGAGATATTTTTTATTGGTTTTTATCAAGTTGATGTGAGCTCGTCCAATTTAATACCAAATTTAGGGTCAATTTGATTTTACTTTGATTTTACCAAATATACATAGTTCCATTAATTAAAACAAGACTACTCCCTCCGATCCAAAATATAAGTATTTATAGATTATTTAGTAAACACTAAGTATAAGAAGAAAAGACTTTATTGCCCCTAATAAATATAGAATGAATGAATGGATGCAGGAACACCATGGCGTAGGGGAACTCGAGCTAAAATAAACTAGAAAGGGATGTCTCGCTCGCATGCTGTTGACTAACATAGGTAATTGAGACATACAAGTAATTATGGCAACATTTTTCATTTTGTTTATGCTTAGCAGTATCTTCTATCACCTTATTGCTATCTCCTTGTCAAAATGCATGAGTATATCGTTAAGATTTATTTTTAAGTTTTCGTCCCTAAATTATTCTTCAACATAATAGTTTCACACAAAATGCCATTATAACACAGGTGCTTGTGTTTATAGATAATTATTTTTTATTGGTAGATATGCCCGTAAAATTATTGTCATTATTAATATTTTATAATAAACAATTGGCTTTATAAATGATTTATTTAAAAGAAATTGGTTTGAAAATAATTGTGGATGTTGGTGTGAGTGCGTGTGACTAATGAGGGTTATGTTGTGATATATTACTCAAAAATGATTGTTTTGTTTATTGGTGTACAAATGACTTGTGGTCAACCTTGGTCAATGGTGAGGACTATGACTACACTCAGGGAGAAGCCAAGGTTTAGCACGGTCAGGATGTCATACGATAAGGTTGGACTAAAGTCAGTTTATCTTGGAGTCAACGGTGGGATCGGGACAAAACTTAAGGAGGAGTTGAAGTCTAGAATAGTCAAGGATGCCGGGGGACGAGGTTAGACACAAGATGATATATGGTGGATGGACACCGTGTAGGAATATCTTTGCAACGGGCTTTATAAATTGGGTGTGCAAGCGCCGAAAATTTCATGGAGATTCAGAGGGAAATACAAGAGAAAAAGGTGCTACAGTACTACAAGGTACTGTAGTGGCACGGTAGCGGCACGCTGTAACACGTAGGAGGGAGTTCGAGTTTGACTCGGTTGCTTGTACGGCTGGCCGTTGGAAGGGGAATTAATTTAGGAAATTGAAAATACGTTTGGAATTAGAAGGATTGAGTTCTAATAGGATTAGGAGTTCTACTTCTAATTTGTGTTGGAGGTTTTGGGTATAAATAGATGAGGGGTTGAGAACCTAGAATTAATCTTTGGAGGAGAAAAGTTAGGGTTTAGTTTAGAGGAGAGAGGAGTGTTTTGTATGCACTTTGTAAACATATATTAATGCAATAAGATTGATTGATCCAATTCAATAGTGTGTCAAGCTGTGTCTCTTTGATTCGCGCGCGGTCCGACCGGTGACAGGAGGATGATCAGACTGTGATTGAAATGTTAGTCCATGAAATTTTAGGGTTTTTTTATTTTCACTAAAAAATTTGGTTGTTTGATTTTTTCTACTATTCATCCACTCTCTAGTAGGTTTGGTTTTTATGTTCGATCGTACCATACCGATTAGTACTAATCTCATCAATCTTAAGATATGCCAACTAATCTTTCGAATATTCGTAGAGACAGAATGTGCCGTTCATATACATGAGCTCATGTGTTTGTACGGTGTTTCACAAAAGAAGAATTACATAGCTCATAATTACTTAGGTTGCGATTGAACTATCTTATAGCTAGTGCTTATTCATAGCATGAAAAACGAGATAAGTCATTAGTACATAATTAATTAACTATTAACTATTATAAACTTAAAAAATTGATATATTTGAATTTTAAATAAACTTGTATATAGAAATTCTTTTATACAAATCACATCGTTTAACATCCTCTTAAAAACGAAGAAGTTACACTGGCCAGAAGTTGAGCCGAACGCTAGCGTCTCTTTCTCACCAATTGAACTTTGAATGCCACCAAAAATACTAGTCATATTTTTCATAAACGTGAGTCTAATCCTAGGGTGAAACAGATGGATGCCTTCTTTCAAATTCCAAAAACATTTGTTCTTCCGAGTAGCCTGTGAGTGGCTCTATCAGTCAACCAACAGAAAATGACACAGTAATGCTGATGGACAGATGGAATGATTGACCATGTGCACCCCACGCGTTCACACTCCGTACAGTACGCAGTCAACCCAAGACTGCCACCGGAGGTCGTGCAAACCAATCATCTCCCAAATTGCGACGGCCCAGCTGCCTCCCCCATGGCTACAAGTAGCGGCGGCAGAAGCATCAGTGGCCCCCGGATCTGGACCTCGCTCGCCGTCTCCCTCCTCTCCGTCCACGCGCCGCCGCCGCCGCCCGCGCCCGGCATGGCCGACGACCTGCCCGCCTCCGTCCACGATATCTCCGTCAAGGTAGCCTGCTAGCTAGCTAGCTTCTTGTTTGTGGCAGGTCTGGATCTGCTCGGTGCCTCGTGGTCTCTTGAAAGGGTCGCGACTTTTTGGGTTATCTTAGCCTCGATGCGGCTGTGGTTTTTGTGAGATGTTGCTTTCGATTGGGGGATAAATGTTTATCTGTGGCCAAGATTGCTCCTTTTATTGTGAAATTTTCGATTCTTATGGGATCCTTTTCAGGTGAAGTCTGTTGCTGTCTCTGTAAAGATGAACCTTTTGGATATACTTGTTTCACAAAGTAAACTTTTTTATACAAAGTTAGATGTGAAGATTACCTTTCCTCTTACATAGCAAGGTGTGGTGAGATGGCGTCAGTTCTGATAACAACTTTCGCATGTTGCCGATATTGTTAGTAGTATTTGGTTCACTTGTAAAGTTGCAATCAACCGCGGTCAAGATGCTATCTTTCTGTGAAATTTTCTTGAACATATGAAGCCTGCCAGCTGATGTTTGATTTCTTCCAAAGGATATAAAGGGAAATGACGTGAAGCTGAGCGAGTACGCCGGGAAGGTTCTTCTTATTGTTAACGTGGCTTCAAAATGGTACTTATCAGATTTCATTTCGTTTATTTAGTTTTTTAACAGACCTGACGTATCGCTCTCAGATTCTTCATGTACTGAATTCTCTTGAATAGAAGATGTGAAGTTTATGTATGACTTAATTCATTAAGTTGAGCTGAACCTGTCAAACTATTGATTCTTTTCAATGAGTGCTTATGACATATATGCTAGTGTTATTGGGATTTAGACCTTGCATATTCTGTCAAACACAAAAGTCATTGCAGTCCAACACGTGTTCCGTTGTTGGTTTTCTCACCACGACGTTTGGGTTAGACAAGAGTGTTACACCATAATAAATGCTGTATCGCCATGTTTTCTCCCCCATTGTGGTTTATATGAATGTTCATGATTCATTACTCATTTTTTTTCTGTAGTGGCTTAACGAATTCCAATTACAAGGAGTTGAATGTCTTGTATGAGAAATACAAAGGAAAAGGTCTACTCATTGCCCCTATTTTAAAGTTTAAAAACTGATTCAGTTTATCTCTCAAGTAGCTTATATACATTTAATTTCACACGATTATAAAATTGGCATTCAGGTCTTGAGATACTTGCATTTCCATGCAACCAATTTGCTGGTCAAGAGCCTGGCAGCAACGAAGAGATCGAACAGACAGTTTGTACCAGATTCAAAGCAGAATTTCCTGTTTTTGACAAGGTTAGTGGGTTTTACCTATTGCTTCCATCTTTCCTTAAAATGATCTATGGCTTCCACAACGTTATTCTAAGATCTGTAGTTTTCAGAGGTTTCTACTTTTACTATTTTAGTTTGTCCAAAGTAATATATTTCCTTAATGTTGATAGCTCTATATAAATGATTGTGGGTTTCTTATCTATCAATTCTAGGCCAATTGTACTGTCTGTGTAGATTATATTTTTGGTTCCATCAATTTCATATTTCCAGGAATACTTCTAGTTTTAGAGATTCCAAGAACTGCCCTAGACTGCAAACCAGAAATGTAACTTATTTAGTTATTATTGAGTTGCATGGACTAACTACTTCACTCGAAAGCATAAGCTACTAGAGAAAGACAAGCAATATACTTCAACACTTATGCTTTTCTAGTTGTCTATATCCTTTCGTGGCATATTAAACTGTTGTAGTTTTGATTGATTGCTATAGCAAACAGATACTTCTATATTCCAACATACAAACTTGATAGAATACTTCATACTCTTGCTGCATTGTGAATGTGTAGATTGATGTTAATGGGAAGGAAGTCGCACCGCTATACAAGTTCTTGAAATCACAGAAAGGTGGATTCCTTGGTGATGGCATCAAATGGAACTTCACGAAGTTTCTCGTCGATAAAGATGGCAAGGTTGTCGAGCGATATGCCCCGACGACATCTCCATTAAAGATCGAGGTTTGTTCCCAAACACAATAGCTTTGTATTTGTTGTTCTTCTTTGTGAGCTGACACTCTTTTGGTTCCCTATGCAGAATGACATCCAGAAGCTACTTGGGACCTCATAACTTAGCAACACGGAACACATATGTGTATGCCATATGTTGTATAATTGGTTGAAAATAAGGCGCTCGTACATGTAATGTTTTGTAAAACACTCATGCCATGCAATTGGTTAACATTGTCTATGTTTATAAGGATGTCGTTTTAACTCTTCTAGATGTAGAAAATGTTCTCTGTTCATTACCAACTTTGTGGGATAGGAAGCTTGCTGTTGTCAGATGACCTACCAGGGTCCAGGGTTGCGCGCAAGTATGCAATACATATCCTCCACACTTTATATCAATATATGTCATCATATTTGCACTAATTCACATGGCAAGAACACAAGACTGTCATTCACAAAAGTTAACAACGAACCACAAAATAACATGACATACGCACAAGAGTATTGGACCTGGACCAATATGGCAGTTAACTAGGTCTCTGCAGGGAACAGGAACAGGAGGTAGAGGATCATCCCTGTCCCCGCAAACTGGATTTGTTCCCTCTTTTGATTCCCCATGGGGAACTAATTGCAACCGTTTCTATACCCTAATGGAAGAATTCTCTGGAGAATCGGGGAATGAGGCTTCATGTACATTTCCAACTATGCATATGCAGGTGCATTTTTAGTACGATCTTAGTGAGACAAGGTATTTGTCCTTGATATCTTTGTCTATACAGTAAGGAGGCATACTCGTTAGCATATGCGTATGATGACTCAGGTGCCTGCCACATCAATGTAGTTTCTATATTCGTAATAGATAAAACTAGCCATAGCTGTACCTTAGGTCCAGAACAATAGCTGGCAAAACAGCATGTACTACCAGTGGCATTTTAGTTTTAGCATGTAACAAAAAGCCTTAACAGCAAAAAGTCTTTTACTTCGTCATTGGCCCTGTGATTGCATTTGCTGCTGTGTTATGAGGCCTTCGAAACATCCACCCACCTGGCAAAAGATTGTGCCTACACAAGAAAAGTCTGGGACTGGGTTTGCCAATGGAAAGGTCTAAACGAAATTCAAATGACGGATGGCACCCTTTCTGTCCTTCAAGCCCAACAGAGCGAGGAACACATCTACAGGAGCTCTGGCTATGACTTGGTAGAATATTTGGCTAGAAAGGAATAAGGGAGTTTTCCAGGACACACATATGAACTAATACGCTGTAGCTCTTCAGGTTATGGAAGACATAAATTAGAGAATTTTAGCCTTCCGAGAGTAGTTCTTGTTTTTCTGTTTTGTACCCCCTGGTATAGTAGGATTTGCCCTCCTTAATCTCTAACAGCCGGTCTGTAAATGATTCAACACTGTCTTTCTGCTCCTCCTCCTTAATTTAACGGCAGAACTCCTACCCTTTTCTTAAAAAAAAGTTTTAGTGGCCCTTTATTTTCAAGGCGACTACAATAGAAACATGTTTCATCGCTCGATCAAAAATGTTTCAAACATATGCAACACTGGCTAACCCTAGTTCAAACATTTTTCTATAACGCATGAAACATCGACAGCTAAAACATCAAAAAAAGATCATAAACCAAATATAAAATGGTGACAACACAGTCAAATTACGATTGAAATATTTTCATATCACACATGAAACATTGAGCTCTAATTGTTGAAATATCACAAAAATATTTGCTGAAACATTCGAAGAACACCAAGTGCAACATTTGTGATCAATTAGTGAAACATCAGGGTAATACTTATTGAAACATCCAAACAACATCATTGTTGATGTTTATTTGTGGTCAAACGACGAGAATCACCTAATGCTTTGCGGTGTAAGGAGTCGCCAACCACCTCAACCTAGATCAATGTGGGTCTTGAAGTCAAAACCGGCTAGCAGAGCCGATTCCGATGGATTGGGATAATCACCCGTCTCATGGGCGGAACGGAAGGTTTACGGGACAAACTTACAAAGGGATAACTTGCAATCTCGTAACGAAGACGAACGATTTATAGCGCGAATCAACAAAGATGGACGAACTAGGCTAAAAAGTAGGCATAAGGTAGGTAAAAGGTAGACGTAAAGCTGAAAGAATAATTCAATTGAATAATTGGATGTTGTGTTGTTGGTTGATCGAGAGATTGTCAATTGAACAGGTCATAACCCTTATAAAGGGGTTGGACTTTGCGTTTCCTGAGCTTTCTCCATGTCCTATTCAGGTTAGAGACCAATTGGACTCATCAAACCCCGTGCACACCAAAGAAAACATGCGAAGAATTTGAACCAGAATCAGACTAGGTTCTGCCAGTTCGACCGTCGGGCAGCCCGGTCCGACCGGCCATACGCTGCTGATCCGACTGGCGCGTAAGAGGCAGTCGGACTGGCCTTACATAGAAGGCTTGGGTCACTTTTTAAATTTGGCTTCCAATTATTATATCTTTTCCTATAGTGCCAAATTCGGGTGTTATCAACCATTACAACAAAAAAAAAATCAAAAATTCATCGCCATAGCATGCACACCACAACGAAAACCAAACCAATACAGAGGAAGGAGGCAGCTTACGTGCAATGGCGTAGCCAGGAATTTTTCGTTGGGTAGTCCAATGTCACAAGTTGACACTACGTCATCACATACCAAAAAAAATTTGAACACCGCAATCACATACACTAGTTTAACAAGCAATATCCCCATTCCTTGTCATGTTTTACCCAATAGCCCAATACAAATCCTATAATAACAATAACGATTTATTGAGTATTGACAGACCAATATTCACACTCAGTCATTCACAAATCATTAGCTAATTTCTATGTCTTCATGAGCAATAGCAATGAGGCATTGAGATTTGAGGTATGAGGATTTGACTATTTGAGGCAGGCACTATCTCACTGACCTCGGTAGTCGGCTCAGAGTCTTGGAGTCAGAGGTGACCACCACAACCGGCACCGGAGACGAGAGGGGCAAGGTCAACCGGGCCAGGGTGCCAGGTGGAGGCACCTCTCATAGCCCTAGATTTAATTCTAGGTAATTAGTGTTATGCCCTACTATCATTAGAGTGCACAATTTAAATTTTGCATTGCCACTTCATACAAGTTAAAGTTTGCATTAATTAGACCCTAAATCGGCAAAAACCAAACACTACTAAAAAGTTCATCAAATTGAACAGAACTGTATATGGGAGATAATTTATTCAAATACTAGTTTATTTATCATGAATTATATAATTTTTACACAATTTAGTTCATTAGTTTAGACCCCTTAAAAATTCAAACAAGTTTTAGCTAGGGTCCGTTCCTTTTAATTTCTGTGAGCAAACCTTTTTGAATTTTTGTGTGAAACTTTCAAAAATGGAACCTAGGTACCTTGCCCTACCTCCATAAATTTTGGTTGGTCAATCCATCTTTTGTAGCTTAGTCTTTTTGAGTTTCAAAGAAGAGGGAGAGAGGAAAGATATGAAAAATCCAGAAAAATCCTTCAAAACCAGAGTTTACCAGCTTTCCTACTCAACCCCCTCTTCTATCCCTAGATCTCCACAGCTAGGACCACCTGGCAGTGACCTAGGCTCGCCCAGCCCCCTGTCCAGCCAGCCCACGATGTGGTGAGCACGCCAGCTTGGCTTGGAGCTCGGCCGACGTGTGTGCCCATGCACGCCAACGTGTGCACACTCTCCTCTCGCCCTATATCTTCCTCAGCTGCATCAGCTGACCATCCTCTTCACCCTAGAGTGCAGAACACCGAGAGGGAAAGGCTACCTTGATCAGCTCGCCATCCATCCCGTCACCGGCCGAAAAGAAGCCACCGCCGCCGTCGGACATCCATCCAGTGAACTCCTTTTCTTTTCCATGTTCCAAGCTCCCCTCCGCACACCGTAGCTCCTGTCCTGATCTTGCCTCTTGTCTTGCAGCCAATCTCCGGGAACGAGAGCCTCACCATTGCTGTTTGTGGCCATGCTCTAGCGCTGCCACCAGCGTCAACTCGCCATTCCGGCCGCCTCAGAGAAGTCCTGGCCAAACCCTCGCGCCACCAGCTTTTCCTCGACCTCTGCAGCCAAACGTCCAAGGAATCCCCAAGAACCGAACCCCGGCGGAGGAGATCGACCATTGCCTTCCTCAACTCCGGCCGAAGACCTCGCCATCGATTCTGTAGCCCTCTGTAGGTTATAGTTCGATTCCTTGCATAGGGACCATCCATGGGGGACTTCTAACATGATGGATATCCTCCCTTGGCAGCATATTAACCGGAGCAAGCCGCCGTTGTGAGCCAGGAAGTTTCCGCTGCCGCCAGGATGTCTCCAATCTTGCCGCTGCTATATTGACATCGCTGAACCCCGTGCGATCTTCGGTGAGCATCCTGGAAGCATTAGGACACCCATGCATGCATCCATTTAGACCAAATCGAACCGTAACTCCACTTTCACCTAGCCCGAACTGCACCACTGCTCATGCCGCCTCTGCGCCTAGCTCCGGTCACCTCCGAGAGAGCCGCTACCACCATTAGATGCGCAAGGGAGTCCTCTACATTTTCTTTTTTGGCTGCGTTGTGAAATTCCCCTCTGTTCGCCGCTGGCGAGGACAAATACGAACATCGTGTGTGCTGCCCTGTTCTGTCTAGGTAACTAAAATATACGGTGCATGACATGTGGGCCAAGGACTATTTTATAATAACTAAATACTTCGTGTACTCTTTATAAACTCTATTTTTGTCATGCCCAAAAATTTACTAGAATTTCTAAAGCTAATTGGTGCATTAAATCCTCGTCTAGGAATCAACCGAGGTACACAAATCGACAATTTGATAAACATAACCAAAACGTAATAACGATAAATACTTACAGAAGAAATACTTAGTCCTCACACAGAAGAAAATAGTAGCGAAACGACAATCCTAGTGTAGCAGTAACTCCAAGCCACAGGTAGCTCAACTGGGGTATAAGCCAAACACCAAACTTCTCCTTCCACGCAAATCTTCACTCTAATGACGTAATATAGTAAGACTGAGTACCACCCACTGTACTCAACAAGCCACACTAAGAATGCAAAATAATGCAACAAAGATTCCAAAGGATAGGCTTAGTATGGCTTATTTGCATAAACAATATTTAAAACATTTGCATTTAAAATCATTATGTGGACACCCCGAGTATTATATCATCTAGTGCCCAATGCGACCACCACATATGGTTAGATGAGTGGGATCCATACACGCATAATAGCCACTCGACCTCAATGTGCCCATGATCACGGTTGACACCTTCCAATATAATAACTAAAATGCCGAGAAGTGTACAAAAGAGATAATCATAAGGATAGCTTGCCAGTCCTCTTCGTCATACGCTCGTCAAACCACTCGATGGTGGCGACCAAACACGATATGTACCCCAGAGGACTCGAACCACAATAGTTATCCCCCAACCATCTCAATTATACACAACTCATACTCATGTTCAGCTAGTCCCCAGGAAAGCGACTAGCCTCACACTTCGCAAGCAATTGATAAACATCACAAGTACTCTAAATATGGATAAAAGTGCAGCATGGTTATATATATTACATAGAGGGTTCGCACACCCTAATTCATCACAGACTAGCACTAAAGATAGCAGCGGAAATATAAACATAAAGGATAAAACCAGTGGTGCCATACCGAACCCACAAGGCAACTGACTAGGATAGAGCTTAACTCCAACTACATATTATCCTCGTCACCCTCGGCGGGATAATAGTAGACCACACCAATATCGTCGTTATCCTCACCTGAAAAAAATATGTAGCGTGAGTACGAATGGTACTCAACCAGACTTACACAATATTAATAGTACAAAGGAGTAATGCTGGTCTCTACATCAAGGAATATGGCTATGTTAATCTGGTTTTGCATAAAGCTAAGTTTATTCAGAAAAAAATACCTTGAAACTATAAGCATTTGCGAAATATAGCAATCTGAAATTTTATGACAGCAAGTAAGATGTTCTGAAAAAGAGGTGAAAATGAGCACAATCCCATGCTCTAACATCAACAATGGGTCACCATTGCCCAAATAAATATGCTACACAAGCATACCATCTTTCATGACTAAAACCAAGTCATATTTAACACCAAAGCCTCTTATATAAACCCATCCATCCATGACTATCCTAAGTCATGATATAACCACATAATCCCATAACCACATATCCCAAGCTGGATGCTAACATAGACTGACTAACACATCAAGCGGTCATCCTGTAACCGTGGATACGGCTATTCGAATAGTTCATACTCTGATCAGAGGTGTACATCTTTACCCACACGATGTGATAGAAGCCAAACGGCTACACTCTAGTTTGATCCGTACCTGTCGATACCCACACTCTACACATTGAGTGCGGACTAGAGGTCACAATAAAACCTTTTCCACACTTAGCTCCAACCACCTAAACCACGTCTGGGCCCCGACGACTTAGCCATACACACGGTGACTAAGGCAGGCTCACCGTCGCGGGAGGCACCTCCAGCCAAAACCAGGCGTGCACGAGGCCCTCCAAAGGAAAGACCATCCTCACGACTGACGGACGGGCGTAGATGGCCACAGCCTCCCGTGCTACTAAGTTAAGCCGTCCCATTCTCGGCGTGTGGAAGTACGTAGGGTGCTTAAATAGACGTCAACATGTTCGGTCCTTAACGACCCAAACGGAGCTACATGCATCGGGGAAATACCATCCCGTCATCGCCCTATCATCCGTCCAAGTAAAAAATATTCTCAATTATAAATCAGAAGTTATTCCTTTCAGATTTTAACCCATCCATTCGTATTAAACTAGTTTTGAACCGATAGCTCCATCTATCGGATTTTTCTAAGTCTAGAACTAAGCATGGCTAAGCATTCGATAAAATAAAAGTATCCCAAAGTCCTTAACCAGGGGTGACAAGGTAAAAAAAAATGGAATCAACAACCAAGGAATGGAAATGCATACAATTGGGTAATATTGACTCTACCCATTTTCCCATTTTAAATGGATCGAAACATGCATATAGATATTGTTTTCGCAAACAAATCAATTTATTGAAGACATAGATTCAATATGCTTAGATGCTTGCCTTGCTGCTGTGATGGTTCACACTCAACCTCTGGATTAGCTTCCTCGTACTTTAAAACCTCCGAATCTATCGATAATAAGCAATATGCAAACAAGAGGTCGAAATAAACATGCATATGCAACGTGCTCTAAAAAAAACTTTTGAGATAAATACAGTAGGTAGGGCATGTCCTAACAAGATTTTAGGAGAGAGAACCAAGTCATTTGCATCTCTGGTTTGGGAGATACAAAAATAACAAGACCCTAAGGCTGAAAGCGGCAAAAGCCGAAATTTAGGAAAAACCCAATGTGGAAAATATATACTTGCATTCTCTGGTAGGATTTTATGAGTGTGAGCATTTTTATGTGAAACTACATATCTTCCTGGTTCCAACAAAATTTGGTTCACTGAAATTTGATTTAAAAAGATTTAGTTATGAATTTCTCAAGTTTGTCAAAAAAAAGGGTTAGAAATTACTTAGGCCTATTTTGGGAGGTAGTTTTGTCAAAAACAATTTATCCACAGTAAAGGTTACAATTTTCTGAGTTAAACAAAAATGGTTTCATATTTTTAGCAGTTAGGATAAATCTTCTAGAAATTTACAAAGTTCTTAGGCACAAAATAAGTTATTTTTGCTTCACATTGTTTTATAGACATTTTCTGTACAGAAGTGGCCCTATTTTCAAAGTTTGCCTAATTTCCAGTTATAAACTAAATGGTTTAAATCACTTTTTGAGATTTTCTTTTTCTCTCTCTCACTTACAGCTAGGGCCCACATGTCAGTGAGACAGAGCAGGGCAGCTCGCGCAGGACTGCGGCCAAGGCGGCTCTCGTCGGCGCCAGCGGCAAACGTGAGCGACGGCTGGGTTTGGTCGGAGACGAGCTTGACGCGGCGAGAATGCCGGCGTGATGGCGCGGCTGTACGATGGTGATTTCACGGCCGCGCCCCTGGGCTCCGTGGCGAGGCTGTGTCCCTGGCGCGTTGGAAGGCAGCGAGCCGCCGGTGAGGATCGCGGAGGGGTCGACGAGCAGCTACAGGGCGAGAGACCGACGAGGAGCACGGACAGCAGCAGCAGCAGCAGTGGCACGCACGCACAGCAACAGCAGCAGCGGCACGCACGCACGGCAGTAGCAGTAGGCACGCATGGCGGCAGCAGCAGCGGCGGCACGCACGCACGGCAGCAGCAGCAGCAGCGGCACGCGAGGAGCTCACACCTCTCAGCTTCTTGACACAAGAATGGAGTGGAGAGGAAGAGAAGCAAGCTGGCCGGCTTGGAAGCTGAGAAAGAGGAGAAGAGAGAAAAAGATTAGGTGTCACTTTCTCCATTTGCATGCATTGGTGGGTCCCACTCGAAATTTTTGGTGCACAAGAGGTGGAGCTAGCTCCTAGACACTGATTAGTGGGCCCAGGTCATGCTGCTCTAGGTGTATGAGAGGGGTATGGGTAGAAAAGAGAGTATACACTGATTTTGAACCATTTTCAGGATTTTTCAGAATTTTTCTCTTCCTCTCACTTTGTTTAATCCATAGAACATGCTAGAAGGGTGGCAAAAATGTGAGAGTTGGCCAGGTTGTAGCCCTCGACAGCTAGGTTCCATTTTTCAAAGTCTCACTCAAAAATTTCAAGTAGTTTGGTCACAGCAAAAATGTGAAAAAGGTCCTGGGTGAGACTTGATGAAATTTTAAGAGGTCTAAAGTGATTGCTAAAATTCTGGAAAAAACATATTAATTCATGATAAAAAATCTAGTATTTGAAAGAATTATTTCCTACATATGTTTCTGTGAGGTTTGTTACACTTTTAGGAGTTGGTCTAATTTTGCCGATTAGGTTTTAATTAAATCGAATTTTGAATTATATGACAAGATGATTTTTTTTAAAAATTTAATTAGAGAACAAAGATGGTTCTAGGAAACTTAAATAGTTACCTCTACTAGATTGGGGATGTTACACATTAAAAATAGTATAGTTTAATTATTAAGCAATATTAAACCATATACTGAACAACACTTTAATGCAATTCAGACCCAAAACCATAACTCTCCAAACTGGAGCTATCAAGTTATCACTAATTATTATCATTCATGAGTAGTGTGGGACTAATCACAGAAAACATTGCTAGGCCCGCCCATTAACCGTGGGCATGGCTATTCAAACCGTTTTACTCTGGCCAGAGGTGTACCAATTTACCCACAAGATATAATCTCAACATCATGTCAGCCATGGGTTGCAATACTCGAAAGTACCCGAATAGAGATTGTGACAAGACCATCAATGTAACTTGCATAATAGGAGAGCCTCCCACCAAGCCTCCGGTCTTTGGTAGGGGTGATCAAGTTCCTTCATGCAAGACGGCTCGACATTTGATGACTACCATGTGTGAACTCCGAGACGGTGGCATGGCGACAATGACGGCGGCGATGCCGAGCAAGGGGAAAGAAAAACGGGCGCCAGGGTGCTCACCATGGGGGAAACACAGAGACGACGACGGTGAAGACGGCCACTGGTGGCTCGGAACAAGGCGTGGCGGCGGCGGCTTGGTGCGCAGGGGCGGCAGAAGGAAGCGGCGGTGGCGGCACTCGGGCATGGCGGTGCGATGTGGTGGCAGCGGGGTTTAGGGAAAGGTCTAGGGCACTGGGGCGAGAGGGCAGCACCATTTATAGGGGAGGAGGGGAAGGTTGGGGCGGCGGCTATGGCAGCGTGGTGCCGAGAATCGCGACAGCCGTTGCGCGGTGGGTGCGGTGCGGCGGCAGGCCGGGTTGGGCAGAGGCAAGGCGGTGGCTTGGCGGCGTGGGCCGAGGGGGGAAGAGGGGCACGGCCAGGGCCAGCGACGCTGCAGGAGCGGCTCGGGCTGGGCCATCCCGAAGGGGAGAGAGGAATCCGGAGGAAGAAGAAAGGAGGAGGAAGAAAGAAAAAAAGAAAAAGGAAGGGGAAAAGAGGAAAAAGGAAAAGTGAGAAGGGGAAAAAGAAAAAGGAAAAGAATGAAGGGGTTTTTCAGAAAAATTCCAATTTTGCAAGAATTGAAATTTTGGGGATTTAAGAAGTCTGAGGAATATTTTTGAAATTTAGAAATTGTGGGAATATTCGGGGCTTTGGAATATTCTGAATATTAGGATATATATATATATATATATATATATATATATATATATATATATATATATATATATAAAATATATATGTATATATTTATTTGGGAATCGGAGAATATTTGGAGGAAATTAGAAAATGGAATATATTTAGTGGTGTTCGGAAAATAGAGGATATTTTACCAGGAATATTCGGGGAATAGAGTATTGGAATATTTTGGGAATTGGAAAATCGGTAGGTATTTCACAGAAGTCGAGAAATTGGAATGTTCGAGAAATAATTGAACTTAAAAAAACATATGGGTATTTTGGGGATTTGGAAAATGGAATATTTGGTGGAAATTGGAATACTGGAATATTAGGGATATTTAGAATATCGAAAATATTCTTCGGTTTGGAAATTGGAGGATATTTTCTCGGGAACTGGAAGACTGAAATATTCAGAATATTGTAAATATTTTGAAAATAAAGGAATTGGCGAGGATATTTTATGGGTGTTGTCGAAGAACAACAGTAGGAATTGAGAGTGGACTGTAGTAGTAAATCCTTTATATTGATATCAAAAACCTTGCCATTACAGTGGCTTAGGTGCCTATTTATAGGCCTAGGAGTACAACTACAGGCTCTAGGGTTTCATTTACAGGTGGTATTACATCATAGCCCCTTGATAGGGACAATTACAGGGGTAGTTCCATCTTTTCTTGACTGCAGGCTCCTTGATAGGCTATTGGGCCGTCACGTGGGCCACGAGGCCCTTATCTAGGCCGAGCCCTCGGTGGGCCCTTCGGCCTTTTCGGCCATCTCTTAATCGGGACGGCTGCCACAAGTTCTTCCCGCGGGCCGCCTCTTCGGCCTTCCTGGGGCCTTCGCCCGCGGCCCCAGCACTCTGCCCCAAGTCCTTTGTCTTCGGTGAGCATATTGTGACCTTCGCCTTCAAGCTAGGCCCTTTGCCTTCGTGCCTTTGGTCTTAGGCCACCGAAGGGGCTTCGTTAGGTGGCTTCGGTCTTGAGCCTTCCGAAAGGGGGACGGTCCGAAGGGGTTGCGGCCTGCCTCCAACAAGCCCCTCATGTGCAAGGGTGAGCTGCGACTCGGCCGAGCTCGTGGATACCATCTCTCGCCATGCAGGCCGCTTGCCGTCCCTACTTCGGCCGAGTATAGCTCAAGACCTTCGGTTCCGGTTTGCCACGCTTTGGTGGGGCTCTTCGGCAGCGTAGGGCGATGAGGGCAATTTCCGCGGGCCATGACACTTGTCACCATGCAACGGTTTGTGCGATCTCTTGGCGGTTTGCCCCTTTTGATGCCACGAGGCAGTCGAGGCGGCAACAAGGCGGCTCATTTTCCTAGGTGCCACATGTCGCTGATGCGGCGACGAGGCAGTTCGCCTTCCGATGCACCACGTGGGCTTCTCATCTCATGCCGTGTGTCGTCTTGCCATTGGCCGATTTTGCGCTCATGGCGGTTTGCCTCCCGAGGCACCACATAGCACACCGTGATTGGTCGATGTCGGGTGGCCTCGTCTATATATAGACGCGGCCGGCCCCCCGTGACACTACTTTTTCTTTTTGCTCGAGATAACACTCTCCACTGTTCACCTACGCTCGCCGTTCTCCGCGCTTTGAACTTCTTGCGACTTCGATCCAAGCCTTCTTCGCCCATCCTGGTGCCCATGGCTCCTCGGAAACTACTTCGGCCGAAGGTCGGCGGCGTAAACCAGGGTCGATCGACGATGAAACACTGTCTACCTTGGCCCTCGCTCGTCCGCCAGTTAGACATTGACGGTTTCTGCAGAGGAGGGTCCTTGCGGAAGGCTTGCCCGAGCGCCTGGTGAGGACGTCATTCCCACGCCTGGTGACGACGTGACGGTCGTCTTCGCCGCCAATTTCGATGACGGGCTTCGGTTTCCCTGCTGTGAGCTACTCCCTGAGGTGCTGGCCCTCTTCAACCTGGAGTTGCCGTAGCTTAGCCCGAGCGCCTTCATCCGCGTCACCGTCTTCGAGTGGATGGCTTGGACCCAAGAGTTTGTCTTGACGGTGGACTTCTTCGCCATCATTCACCAGGCCGCCCTCTACAGCAAGACGGCGGCGACACCGGCTGGGTCGAAGAAGAGTGTGTTCGGCTGCGTAAACTTCATTACACGGCCAGACCAGCCCGATCTGTGGCCTGTTCCCGCTTCGATGCCAAAGTGGGAGAAGTCGTGGATGAGGCGGTGGTTTTACCACAAGATCTCCTACACCGCTGGCTCCTGCGAGTTCAAGGCCCTGTGGACGTCGCTGAGCGTTCCCCACTTCGATAGCCACCCGAAGGTGTCTTCGTCAAGTGCGCTGGAGGCCCACCTCTATCTTCTCCGCACGATTGCGAGCCGCCTCATCGTTCGTGACCTGATCGAAGAGTATCTCATGATGGGTGTCACTCCGCTGGCACAGTTGTGGAACATCACCATTAACCGCGATAACCGAATCTGCGATCTCCCCGCCATCGCCGTCCCCGATGATCGCCTTGGTAGGTTTTTTTTGATCTACTTCGATCTTCCGCTCGCCTACTGAGTTTCGCTCTGATCTGCTCTGATTTAGGTGACTTTGCATGGTTTGCAGTTATCTCCCTGGGCGAAGTAGAGAGGCTGGCAAAACGCTTCGTCGGGGATATGACTCCGAAGGAGTATGGGGAGATCATGAAATTCCTTAAAGGGGGAAGGGTGAACCGTGTATGCCTGCGGCTTCACTAGGAGGTGCCCCTGCACGAGAACCCTGTCCAGCCTCAGGGTGATGATGGCGGGGACGCGGTGGGAAAGAAGCGGAAGAAGGCCAGGGGCGATGCAGCAGGGCCCTACCGGATAGCCCTGAGGATGGTTCAGCCTCTTTGGGCCATCCGTCCTTCGCCGCCAGTGGCTGACAATGAAACCGAGAGGACAACGACGCAGGGGACACAGACCTTGGGGCTGTCGGCCAAACCCCTAGCCCTGACATCACGATGCCTGTTAGCGGCCGGGCAGGATCCGGGCCATCTCCCGGGCTTGGGTCTTCAGCGGGACACGCATCTTTGGCCACCCCTGCCAGCCCCGGGAGCGCGGGAAGGGCGGTCCACTTCCAGTTGACACTAGTGGTGTTGGGCTCGGTGTTCAGTGACTCCGAGTCGACTTTGCCAGTGCACAAAGCCCGGTGGTGAAGAGGGTGAGAGTTGGTGTCCCCCTTGCCCGCAAGGAGGAAGTAATTGTAGACGGACGACACGCGACGCGGCGGAGGACGTGTTCGCTGGAGGCGTGTCTGAGCCCACCAGTAGCAGTGGACAGGGCGCTGTGGAGGCTACCGGCCAGCCGATCATGACGCTCTCTACGTCCGACAACGTCCTTTCGGCGCCAAGCTTCATCGCCAAGGACTTCGTCATCCGCGACGAGCTCCGTTCTTTCGTCGGGGGCCTCAGCTCCTTGGCTTCGCCCTCGGCTGTTCAGCCGGTCATTGATGACCGGTTCGACCTTGATGAGGTGGGCCTTCCTCTTTGCGTCTGCTGACAAGGTTTGTTTCCTCCAATCCTTTTTCTTCGGCCCATATTTTGGGTCTTCGATTTCTCTTTGCTTAGCCTATAGCTTCGCATTTTACCAGGTGCTTTCTTCTCTGGGAGTTACGAACGTATGGCACATGCTTGCTTGGAAGGCCTAAAGAGCCGCCAGTGAGAGGAGGCATCAAAGGCCGAGCGGCTGGCACAGGAGCAGGGTGTTCTCTAGAAAAACCAGGGATGATTTGCGCTCAGGACGCCAAGGCTCGAACTCCCGCCCCTGTGGACCGAGGCTGACCAGCTCCGAGCCCGTCTCACTGACCGTGAAGTCGAAGTGGAACGACTTCGCGCCGAGCTCACTGAGGTGAAAGAGGTCGAGGCCCCCCCACTCCAGGCTTCGGCCGGCCATCGACGCCAGCCCATTCCAGATTCGCGTGGCTCTCACAAGGCATGGGCGCCTTTCCTCCGCCGCTGCCTGAAGACGAATCCCCTGTCGAGGCGTTCACCGACTGGTGCTTGTGGCCGGGGGGGGGGGGGCCCGATGCTTCGGGCATCTTTGGCGACTGCTCGCTTGTACGGCGGCTAAAAACGGCATCCTTTCGGCCCTCCATGCCGGCGGCTACGACCACCTTGAGGACCTCCCCGCGATCTACGCTCGTGACATCGAAAGCAACAGCGTGTGGAGGCCGGGATGAGGTCCGGTCCACTACCGATCTTCTCCGGAAAGGTTGGTGGGTACTGAAGGGCAAGGAGATAGCTGCGAGCACCTCCGGCGACAGTTGGAGAAGCGTGAGCGAGAACACGAGGCTGCCGAGACGTATGCCTGGAGGTGGTGGAGACGTGCCAGAGGCCGAGGCGCCGCCACAGGTGTGATGGCCTCCTTCGCCCGGATTGTCTTTTTCTTCTTTTGGATAACTTAGGATAGCTATTTCAGCCGAAGACCGGCTCCTTGTAAATTTGCTTTTGTAAGGCCTTCGACCCCACCTTTTCTTATGAATGGAAAAATCTTTCACACATCAGGTGTCTATTAACCAAAAGCTATGCCTTCCTCGCTTCGACTACCTACGGCCAGCGCTAAACTTCAAATTCGTCATGTCTCGGCTGCCAGGGAAGATGAGGTATCCAGGCCCCGAGGACCGTGTCCCGGCCATGGCTATAAATGGTCAACGCTATGCCCTTTGTTCTGTGGCGAAGTGTCGGACGCCGGGTTTGACCCCCCCCTCCGAACCCTATGTGTGTACCCGTGCTAGTCCCACGATCAATTGCTAGCACACACATTCAACATTGGCATCATAATCCATACATCACAGGTTCAGCTCACAGCAGTCCAAACATAAGTCATACAAGAGTCCTAGACTTTAGCGAGTACATAGAGGCTGACCGGCCCAAATGGAACAACAATTAACAAAGAGTTCAACAGCGGAAACAAATAATAGAGGACAAAAACCAGCAACGTATGCCTCTGCCCGCCCACTAGGCAACTCAACCGGTAAGCCCTAGTAGCATCGTCTTGTCATCTCCAAAACCCGCTGCATAGAAGTACCCGATTGTCGGGTCCTCCTCAACCATTTCTAAAAAAAAGAAGTCACACAAGCGTTTGAGTACAATACCTACTCCGCAAGACTTATATCAGTTTTGCAATGGTATTCCATAATATGCGAAGGTAAACAAGGAATGGTTCAGGTCCTGCAGTTTGCATAAATCATAATAACATAGCGAAAACATTGCGGTTTTGCAACGAAATTTTCTGTAAAACAAGCTAGCACAGCAAACAAGTATATAAGCATCAACCCCCAAGTGTTTCCAACCATATGGGCTCCCTGCCCATGCCAGCCAAACGAGCACACCGCTGCCACAACATCCAGCGAACTCCCCGTTCGCACCAAGATCTTCCCAAAACAGTTCCCAAAATTTAAACTACTACGGTGGAGAATTTCCAAGTCGTCCATAACCGAGGACACGGCTATTCGAATAGTTTTAACTCTCGAGAGTGTGTACAACGTACCCCACATGACAAAGACAACATGAGCTACCACACAGGAGGCAACACCATCAATGACAAAGCCTTTCCACCGTTGACCTAGCAATATCCCGCGCTTATGATCCACATCCTTAGGAGTTGGGAGGCCTCCCAAAATCCCAAGGCTCATACGATGTGCTGGTCACCCTTGAACAATAATCCAAGGTACTTCGGGCTATGGACAAAACCATAACCGCACTATCCCAATGTCAACAAAAAGACCTACAATACCACCGGCGGGTCTATTGCTAGGTACAACAATATACTAACCCCCCTCCCCCCCTAGGAACTCCCACAAGACCGCCACATGTGGTTTGCGCACTGTGCTTCTTGGTTCTAGCTACACCATAGAATCAGTCCTTAGTGACCGGGCGAGACAACCACCTAATCGATACCACAACAAGGCACCGAACACTACATCCACTCGCCCAAGTCCAAAAGCTTGTTTTCAGTTTTTGTTTTCCACCAAGAGCACAGGGGAAGAATACCCACTGTTCATTTCCATAATTTTCGCAAATGCTTCTTTTCCCCAACATCCCAAAATCAAGTAACCAAGTAGCCTTGATTAAAAAGCAAACTAAGCATACCTATTGACATCTTCCCAACCACATGAACTCAAATTTTCAGTGGCAACATAAGTGACAAGGAATTCATGATACTCAAGTAACAAGGATAGGGCATATGCAACAAGAGGTTAACTACCCAAGATTCCCACACATTTTCAAGTAAAATCGCATGCATAATAGTTTGCAATCAATATAGTTTGTAAGTTTGAAATATAGGAGCAATTGATCAAGGGGTGCTTGCCTTGTTCCTGGACTTTCTTGGAACTCTCTGATCCTTCCACAACCGGGTCAACAACGTCGTGTTCTACGAGAATACCAAACGAATGCAATGAAAACAACGGCAAATATTTAACAGAACAGGAAGTACAAATATTTTTGCAGAATATGCAAGTGCATGATTTAGATGAATTTAGGAAAAGAATCGCTTGAATCCGAGTTTGTATGAGGGAGATACGGCTAAACGAAGTCTGCTCTGTCCTTAAAATCGAAAATAAATGAGAAAGCGTTTTCGCATCGACCGAACTGCAGAAACGGCTGAAAACATTCTACATAACGACTTAACGGTGGTCTATTTGGGACGTTTTTGGTTCTAGGGGCATTTTTATGGTACGAAACCTACATGTGTGCTGCTGTGAATTAAGGACAACTCCCCAAAAGTGGATATACTCCAACTCGCTAGGATATAAATCGCACACGCTCACACGTACAAAACGGCTAACACGTGAAATCCACCGGGCGTGAAGTTTTAATCTAAGGCATTTGGGGCGTGGAGGGTTTCTAGGGCCTAGGAGGTCACTGGATGTACAGGTGGAACCTACGGGAAGGCTTCGGTCGTGGCGAACGCCTCGGTCCAAAAACGATGTCTTCGTACGCGAACTACATATCTTCCGCACGTTTAACGAAACCGGCAAAAAGGGAAAATGACAGCAGCTACTCTACTCGGGGTTTTATCCTGCTCTGAATGCTAGAGGGGCCAACCCGGCTTGCCATGGGGCTGATGGGGTGGCTTCTACTCACTCAAACACAAGCGCACCTAAGGTGTTCGGTGGAAAGCCAAGCTAATGCACGGCTTTGTCTACCTCTATCCTCTTCATGCTCTAGTGCATGGCTAGTGATGCAGGGCGTGGGGAAGCTCTAGGGGTCCTGCATGCAAGAAGTCGAAGGGCTCTACTACAAGCGGCTATGCTCCGATTGAGCCTCATCCACACATATGGCCACGGTGGTGATGCTTGGGCGGATGGCAAAGGAATGGCATGACAGGCCAAGCCAAGGACGTGGGAGAACAAGTGGCCTCCAGGAATAAAAAGGAGGTACATGCAGAAAACAGAAGCTCACCGAAGAGTGCAGCTGTGGGTGCGACGTTGAAGCGGTGGTCGGCCTCGGCAAAGGGTCGCTCGTGATGGAGGCTGCAGACAAGTGCTATGATGAGCTCAAAGAGTGAAGGGCGCGGCGCGAGCTCGAGGTCGGGAGAGAGAGTCCGGGCGCGAGGGCGTGGACTCAGAGAGAGCCGAGAGAGGCGCGGGCTCGGAGAGGCGCGGCGGGCGGGCGCGAGGTTCGGGATGGCGTGTGACGGGCGGGCAGCGGGACGGGCGAGCTCGAGGTCGCGGAGAGGAGAGTCGGGCGCGAGCTCGAGAGGACAGAAGTCGGGCGCGAGGGCGCGGACTCAGAGAGAAAGCCCGAGAGAGGGCGCGCAGGCGGACAAGGGAAGCGGACCGTCCAGACACGGAGGGATGGTCCGTTCCATTGACAACCGCGAGCTGCGCCTGGCACAGATTTGCCCCTAGGCGCTGGTTTATACAGATCGGACGATCATTAACCCGTTGGCTGAGATTTTTTTTTTATGCATGAAAGATGACATGAAGAGCATGCAGATGGAAAAAATGGTTTTATGCACCAAACAACAAAAGTGGGCTGTTACAAAACCTACCCCCCTTAAAAAGAATCTCGTCCCCGAGATTCGGCCGGCTCGGTGAAGAGATAGGGAAACTCGCTTCGAAGACGGTCTTCACGCTCCCAGGTTGCCTCATCCACCGTGTGGTTACTCCACTGTACTTTGCACATCTTGATTGTCTTGTTCCTTGTCCGCCACTCAGCTTCTTCTATTATGCGGATTGGGTGCTCTTTGTACATAAGGTCTTGTTGTAGTTCGATGCTTCCTACCGGCGCAACCTCAGTGGGCACTCTGAGCACTTCTTTAACTGTGATACATGGAAGACATTGTGCACTTCGGACAGCTCGGGTGGCAGGTCCATCTATAGGCACTTCTCCTACTCTTGCAAGCACCCTATACGGTCCAACGTCCGTGGTGCTAATTTTTCCCTTGACTTGAAACCTGTGGGTACCTCGGAGCGGCGTCACTTTGAGATATACGAAGTCATTAGGTCTGAAACTTCAGCTCACGTCTCCTTTGGTTAGCATAGCTCTTTTTGTCTTGATTGGGCTTCCTTCAATCTTTCTCTAATCAACCGAACTTGCTCTTCCGCTTCATTGATCGAAGCTGGGCCAAAAACGTGTCTCTCACCAACTTGTGACCATTCTAGAGGTGTCCTACATTTCTCCCATAGAGAGCTCGAATGGTGACATTTGTAGGCTTGCTTGGTAGCTGTTGTTGTAAGAAACTCAGCATATGGCAAGCAATTTTCCCAGCTTGGTCCATGGGACAGCACACACGCTCTTAACATGTCCTCTAGAATTTGGTTCACCCTCTCAGTTTGTCCTCAGTTTGCGGGTGATAAGCAGTGCTAAAAAGCTAGGTTGGTCCCATTGCTTGCTGCAACCGTTTCCAAAAAATGTGAGATGAACTGGGCACCTCGTCCGAAACTATCCGTTTTGGCACACCATGCAGCAAATAATCCGAGAGAAATACAATTCAGCTTAGCTTGTTCCTTTGTCAGTGGTTTTCAACGGGTATAAAGTGTGCTACCTTTTGTCAACCGATCCACTACAACCCATATTGAGTCATTGCCTCGCTGTGACCTTGCAAACCAGTGATGAAATCCATTCCAACTTCATCCCATTTCCATTCCGGGATTTGTAATGGCTGTAGTAGGCCGGCTGGCCTTTGGTGCTCAGCCTTCACTCGCTGACACACATCACAGAGCGCACGTATTCAGCTACATCACGCTTCATGCTTGCCCACCAAAAATCCTTCCTTAAATCTTGATACATCTTGGTACTACGGGATGAATTGAGTACAATGTTTCATGGGCTTCTTTCAGAATCAGGTTCTTGACCTTTTCATCTTGGGATGTATATTCGCTGTCCACGCCTAACCACTCCATTTCATCCATGTTGTACTCCGAGGTTCCCCCTTTCTCTATGTTGCGCTTAATTTCCTGGACTTCCTTGTCTTCAGCTTGGTTGCAAGAATTTGGTCTTTCAACGTCGACTTTGCTTCCACGCTGCAACACAACCATACTCCACCAATTCCAGGTTGAGGCGTTGAAATTCCTTATACAATTCAGGTTGTCCATTGCTTAGCGTGAGACTATTGCAATGAGCTTTCCGACTCAGCGCGTCTACAAACTACGTTGGGCCTTTCCTGGGTTGATAATTTATGCCTAGGTCATAGTCTTGATCAACTCGAGCCATCTCCTTTGCCTCAAGTTCAGATCCGCTTGTGTGAATATATACTTCAGGCTCTTGTGATCTGAGTATATCTCACAGCGATTACCGATCAAGTAATGCCGCCAAATCTTCAAGGCATGCACAACAGCCGCTAGCTCTAATCATGCGTAGGGTAGTTCTGTTATGTGGCCTCAATTGTCGCGATGCATAGGCTACTACCTTCCCTTCTTGCATCAACACGCAGCCAAGACCTAACCGAGATGCGTTCACAAATACACATCGAAGCTTCTTGCCAACATCCGGTAAAACCAACACGGGTGCTGTGGTTAGTCTTTTCTTTAATTCTTGGAAGCTTTCTTCGCATTCCTTAGTCCATTCAAACCTCTTTTCCTTCTTCAACAGCTGAGTCATTGGTCTAGCAATCTTTGAAAAGCTTTCAATGAACCGGCGGTAGTAACCAGCCAATCCAAGAAAGCGTCTTATGTCCGAAACATTCGTGGGGTTGATTCCAATTCAACACCTCTTGGACCTTGCTTGGGTCAACGGCTACTCCACCCTTGGACAGCACATGACCAAGGAATCCAACCCTCCAACCAGAACTCACACTTGCTAAATTTCGCATATAACTGGTGCTCTCGAAGTTTATCCAAAACTAGCCATAGGTGCCTTTCATGCTCTTCTTCACTCTTCGAGTAGATGAGGATGTCATCAATAAAGACCTACAAACCTGATCCAAGTACTCCATAAATCTTATTCATCAAGTTTCATGAGCTTGCCGGGGCATTGGTTAGTCCAAAGGACATTACGGTGTACTCATACAAACCGTAACGGGTTGTGAAGGGCTGTCTTCGGGATATCATCGGGTCTGATTTTCAAGCTGAAAGTAGCCTAGTCTCAAGTCAATCTTGAGAATACACGTGCCCACTCATTTGATCAAAAGATCATCAATACGGGGCCGGTATTTATTTTGATGGTAACCTCATTCAACGATCGTAGTCGACGCACATCCTGAGAGTGTGATCCTTCTTCTCCACGAACAGCACGGGAGATCCCCATGGTGATGTGCTTGGCCGAATGAATCCTTGTTCAGCTGCTCTCTAAGTTGTTCCTTCAGTTCAGCCAGCTCATTAGGTGGCATCCGGTAGGGCCGTTTGGATATCGGGGCTGTTCCGGGCAGCAGCTCTATCAGAACTCCATGTCTCTGTCAGGTGGCATACCGGGTAACTCATCGGAAAGATGTCAGGGTACTCAACAAACTACCAGAACCTGGCTTATTTCCCTACTAACAAGGCTGCTGAGAAGAGAATGAGAGGGTACAGTTCTATTAGAGACAAACTCTACCCGATCCCCGGCCTGTGTTTGTGAGTGTGATGGACCTACTCTCACAGTTGATCAAAACCCTTGTGCTTGGAGAGCCAATCCATCCCAAGTATCACATCTAAACCTTGTGTCCCAAGCACAATCAGATTGCCAAAAAACTTATTACCATTGATAACAATGGTCACATCGGTGCAAACTAGTTTGTTGTCACTCTGACCAGGGGATTGTACTATCATTGGGTTAACTAGGGTGTCAACTTTCATTTGATATTTGCAGCAAAACTCTTGGATATGAAAGAATGTGAGCTCCAGAATCAAATAAAACCATTGGCAGGGGTTGAGTTCACGAGAAACATACCAAGCACCACATCAGGCGCATCCTGAGCTTTCTCGGCGGTCACATGATTAACCCTGCCCCTCCCAAGGTCCTGAGCAGGCTTGGGGGCTGGGTTGCGGGCTGGTGGTGCTCCACGGCCTCTCCCACGCGCTGCTGTCCGGCTGGAGCACGGGGGAGGCGCAAGCTGAAACTAGACCGGGGTACCCTTCTTCGGGCACCGATTGGAGTAATGCCCGTACTCGTCCACAATAGTAGCAGTCTACCGGCCTGAAGTCGGTAGCTTGTGTGCAGCCGGGCGAGGGGGCGGCTGAGGCACACGAGGGCTGGTGGCTGTGGCCTTGCTTGAAGTGGCGCTGGATACCTTGCCGGTGCGCTGGCGCCGGCGGCCAAACCGTTGCAGGACGCCATACGCGTGCTGCGAGGAGCTTCCTCCTGCGGGCTTTGCGTGCAGACCCACTTACGTTGCGGGACTCCACTACGCCATGGTGCTTGTGCTCCCATCCAATGCCTTGTTCACCAAAGTGGAAAGTCAGGGAAGTCAAATGGCTCAAAGGCCAGCTGCATCTCCCATCTAGTCCTTCCAGGAACTTCCCATCTTTGTCTTCTTCATTTGAGTAGGTCGGGCAGCGACATAGCGCAGCAAGGTGGTTGAAGCGGTGGAGGTACTCGCTCACAGACATGTTGCCTTGCTTCAGGTTTCAAATTCCTTCCTCTTGATCTTCATAATACCAGCTGGATGTGTGCTTTGCGAAATGCTACCTTAAACTCATTCCACGTTACAACATGGCCTTCATGTTGCATTGCACGGTAATTGTCCCACCAATCATAGCGGCTGATTGTTCTGCTGCAAATGCCACCTTCTCAGCATCGTCGCAATGAACCAAGTCGAGCTTTCTCTCCACTGCACGCAGCCAGTCATCGCGTCAAGTGGATCCTCCGAACGGGCCAAAAACGGGTGCTTGGTGCGGTGAAAATCAAAACAACTTGGATGGTTGATTGTTGCCCATGTGCTGTGCTCCTTCAAAGGCTTGTGCGGCTGCACCATGCGCAGCGTGTATCCTTTCAATCCTCTAAGCAATTGAGTTTGTGCCATGCGTTTTGCTCAGCCAACATGAGCACCTCGCCAAGGTGGACCGGGTTGTGCCCACCGGCAGGTGCACCGGGTATGTGCCGATCTTGGCCACCACTGTTGCTGCTGGGGTTGACCATGGTGCTGTGGTTCAGAGGACCTTCTTCTTGAGCCACTCGAGCTGCGAAATGGGTCCGTGCTGCAGTCATCCTGTACAACAATCTCCCGATTACTACTTGCATAAGGATGCAAAAACTAGTGCTACTAGATTGTTGATAGGATGAAATCTAAACAGCCCAGGAACAGAGAAAAAGATTCCAAATAAAATGTCAACTGAAGTACCATAAGATCCATTAAGCCGCAATGAAACACTTAAGTCATACAATACATAAACATGGGACAAGCCTAAGTCGATTCACAAAACATACAAAGCCCAAGGGCTGAGTGAATCAAGCATCTAACAGCACAACATCAGTCATTACATCACATCATCAACCATCACGTCCACCCATGCTACGGCCGGAAACAAAAGCACTACTCGCTCACTACAAAACACCCATACTAGTGAGCTCTACCAACTGTGGAAGACCTACTCCTGGTAAGCTCTTGGCATGTCACCATCTTCTGGCGAAGTGGGTACACTTGACTCATAATCCTCCTCATCTGCAGCAGACCTCCATGTGGAGCAGGGGCGATGGACCCGACGTCGCTGAGGCTGATCGTGAGCTTTCAGATTGAACCGGCTTGAAGAGGCCACGATACTCTGCAGCTGTCATGCGTGTAGCGCGAGTATGGAGCGGCTGAGCGGGGCACCGGGTTAGCAGGCAGCGCTAAATCTACCATCGGCTCTGGGGCAACAGTGTTGGCACAGGTGCGGGAGCATGGTAGCAGCAGGCTAGGTGCCGCAGTAGGGGCAGGTGCAGCAACATTCTCCACACCATACAGCTCGATGCGGGGAATTTGGGCCCATGCGGACATAAGGCTCAATGAGGCGCTCCAAGGGAGCGATGCGCCCACGAGCTTGCCGCAGCTCCAAGCCAATGACACGGTGGTAACGATCTGAGGAGCGCACGTACTCCGCCAAGTTGCGAAGGACATGGTTTGGCTCACGCTCAGCTGAGAGGTAGAGGTGAACTTCCTCCCCCAAAGGGCGTGCCGGATGGTACGGGTATTGTGTAGCCAACTCCACATGGAGATGCAGCATGTGTGCCATAGCAATGTAGGCAGCATCATTGATGGCTCTGTGGAGGGAGGAGCCATAGCGGTGAACTCCAAGGGCGGCTCCCAACATAAGCCCTGGCGAGTATAAAACTCGTGCACGGTACTTCAACTGAAGCAGGGCAATGTTGGTGTGAGCAACTGTATACTCAGGAGGGTGGTGATAGTGTGCACGCTGCAGCATGTTCCCACAAATCACGGTGGCAAACCGGTGGGTGCCGGCGTCACTGGTCCAATGGCAAACAACCCACTCGGCCATCTGCAGCAAGTTAGCAACAACACAAAATAAAATCATGACTTTAGAAATGAAAGTTGGCAGTTATAGTAAAACTATATGAGATGAAGTGATATATGTTATAGTCCTTAGTTTTCACAAGTTTTTTCGCAATTAGTTTTCACACACAGATTCCAAACAAGCATGGGGTTGATGCGAACATAACAAGTAGTATCGTCTACACACCGCAAGAGATAACAACAAAATAAAAGGAAAGCAAGTTCCATTAAGTACTGGCTAACCCTTAGTTCTTATCCTATAATTAATAACTGTTAGCGTTCATGCCCAAGGATATATTCAAGACCAAAGACAGTGTAGTAGATTAGTATCTATGATTTTGCTGTAAATTCTTTTTGCAAACATTTGCAGCAGCTTGATACTAAGATGTTAACAACTTTAAAATCATTAGAGCTACTAAATTACAGTATTGAAACATTTTCAAGGGCACGCGCGCTGCATTTTGAACAATTGAAGCCTAAGTTTAAGTCAATCTTTTGTCCAAGGGAGGTATAGTAAGGTAAATATGATATGCTAAATAGGTAATATGACTATTAGATTTTAGAAGTAGATGAGAATTTTGAACAGGTGTTTCAAACAACCAAAACCTACTAAGACATGGCTACTATACTTAACGCATGGTCGTATGGCTCTGATACCAAGTCATCCCCGATGACTGGCTCGGAAGCACCGGGTAGTACCTGACGGCCCCCCCTGATTCTGTTACTAGTGCTAGTCCCACATCAGTGGCAGCAGAACTTCAACATTGCATCATAATCCATAATGCACAGTTCAGCTCAAAGCAGTCCAAACTATAGTCGATACAAGAGTCTAGACTTTAGAGCGAGTAACATAGAGGCCGACCGTCAAAAGGAACAACAAATTTAACAAAGAGTTAAACGCTGAAAAAGATTAATAGAGGGCAACAAAAACCAGCAACTATGCTTCCGCCAAGGGCAACAAGGTAAGTCCTATAGCATGCGTTCGTTGTGTCGTCCAAAACCCGCTGCGATAGAAGTACCGATTGTCGGGTCTCCTCAACCTGTTTTTTTTAAAAAAAGAAGTCACACAACGTTGTGAGTACAATATCGTATCCGCAAGATTATAGTGTTTGCAAATGGGTATTCATACTTATGCGAGGTAAAAAGGAATGGTTCAGGTCTGCTTTGCAATAAATTCATAATATACATAGGAAAACATTGCGGTTTTGCAACGAACTTTTTCTGTAAAACAAAGCTGAGCATCAGAAACGTTTAAGCATGCAACCCCCAAGTAGTTTCCCACGCATAGGGGCTCTGCCCATGCGCCAAACAGAGCAGATCACGCTGCACAGTATCTAAAAACAATGCCTACGAACTCTCCTGTTTCACACCGAAATTTTCTCCCAAACACAGTTACCGCAAATTTAAAACTAACTGTCTCGTGGCAGAATTTCCCAGTCGTTCCATCAAACGAGACACGGCTAATTCGAGATAGTTTTAAACTTCGAGAGTGTGTACACTGTAAACCACACACAGCATGACAAGACAACATAAGAGCACACAATAAAAAGCAGAGGCTCAACACATCAATTGAAGCTTTCACGTTGACTATCATGATACGACCCCGCGCGTTCATTCGCGATCCTGTCCTCAGGAGTTGGCGGCTCCGCAAATCCCAAGGCTCCATCCCGATAGCTCCTGGTCACACCCTTGAACATAATCAACAGGTACTTTCAGGGTTGGACCAGAAAACATACCCCCCGAACTAGTGATGCTAAGCTTCTGTAGGGATGTTCAATGTCAACAAAATGACGACTACAACTCTACGCCGGCGGGTCTTGTTGCTAGGCTATCAAAATATAACAAGCTATGAACTCACCCACACACCTTAGAGCCAACGAAATAATGTGGGTTGCAACGCTGTGCTCTTGGGTTCCTTAGAGCTAATAACAACACATAAGAAATAGCTCCTCTAGTTGATTGTTGTCGTGAGTGTTGTTGACCCACCCCACGGCGATGACGCCACATCGAACCTAATCGATAATAACCACAACTAAAAGGCATTACCTGCCGAACACGTCGACGACACACTTAGATGAATAAAAAAAGTACGCTACTCAATTCGGCCGCCATGTCCATAAAAGCTTGTTTTTCATCCAGTTTTTGTTTTTCTTTTCCCCACAAGAAGGCACAGGCGGATAGACTACATAAATAAGCACTAATGTTCGATTCATAATTTGCAATGCTTCTTTTTCCAACTCCCATAAGTCAAGTACAAGTAAGCCTTGATTAAAAGCAAACTAAGCATACCTATTGACATCTTCCAACCACATGTAACAAATTTTCAGTGAACATAATTACAGAATTCATATACTCCAAGTAAAAGGATAGGGCATAATGCAACAAGAGGTTAACTACTCGCAAGATTCCACAATTTTCAAGTAAAACATCGCATGCATAATAGGTTTGCAATCAATATAAGTTATTGTAAGGTTTGAAATATAGGAGCAATTGAATCAAAGGGGGGTGCTTGTGCTTGTTCCTGGACTTCTTGGAACTCTTCTAACTTCCCAACGGGTAACACGTCGTGTTCTACGCATCAAGCGAATGCATGAAAAACACGCAAATATTTAACAGAACAGAAGTAAATATATTTTTTGCAGAATAATTGCAGTGCATTGATTTTAGATTAATTTGAGGAAAAATGACGCTTCGAATATCCGAGTTTGTATGAGGGAGATACGGCTAAACGAGTCTGCTCTCCCTAAAAATGAAAATAAAATGAGAAAGCAGCGTTTCGCCTTCGCCGAACTGCAGCAACGGACTGGAAACATTTCTATACCGACTTAACGGTGTCTATTTGGGACGTTTTTGGTTTAGGAGGCATTTTTATGGTAGAAACTACATTTGTGCTGTTGAACTAAAGGACAACTCCAAAAGTGGATTTACTCAACTCGTAGGATATAATCGCACACGCTACCACGTACTAAAAGCCTACGGAAATCCACCGGGCGTGAAGTTTTTAATGCTGCATTTGGGGGCGTGGAAGGGTTCTAGGCTAGGAGTCCACTGATGTACAGGTGGATACCAACGGGAATGCTTGGTATGTGGCGAACGCTCGGTCAAAAAAAGATGTCTTCGTACGCGCGACTAACATATTTGCACGTTAACAAAACGACACAAGGGAAAACTGACAGCTACTACTTTCTATGCGGGGTTATCCTGCTCTGACGCTAGAGGGGCAACCGCGGCTTGCATGGGGCTGATGGGGTGGCTGCTATCTCTACTCAAACAAGCGCACCTAAAGGTGTTCGGTGAAAGCCAAGCTAAGCAGGCTTGTTACATCTATGCTTAGTGCATGGCTAGTTTGATCGAGGGGCGTGGGGAAGCTCTAGGGGTCCTGCATAAGATGAAGGGCTATCCATGAAGCGGTGAATGCTCCGATTGAGCCTCATCACAATATGGCACGGTGGTGATGCTTGGCGGATGAAAGGAATGGATGACAGGCAAGCCAAGGACGTGGGGGAGAACAAGTGGCCTCAGGAAAAAAAGGGTATGAAACATGCAGAAGACAGAAGCTCACCGAAGCGTTCAGGCTGGGGTGCGACGTTGAAAGGGTGGTCGCTCGGCACGAGGGTCGCTCGTGTGGATGCTGCAGACCATGCTATGATGAGCTCAAAGAGTGAAGGTAAGATG